>CM076581.1:995404124-995638694 GCA_034641835.2 Pinus albicaulis
CAAAGCACAGGTATTATGTGATCTTTGTTGATGATTTCTCTCGAAAGTGCTGGATCTTCTTCATGTCGAAGAAGAGCGATACATTCGCAAGGTTCTGTGAGTTTAAAGCACTGGTCGAGAAGGAGTCGGGGAAGAAGGTGATTGCTCTAAGGAGTGATAACGGTGGTGAATTCATCTCGGCTGAATTCAAGGAGTTCTGCAGCGCAGAAGGGATTCGGAGAGAGCTCATCGCATCCCATAACCCACAGCAGAACGGGGTGGCTGAGCGGAAGAACAGAACGATCGTGGGTGCTGCACGGGCGATGTTGCATGATCGGGGCCTACCCCTTCACTTGTGGGCTGAGGCATGCAATACAGCAGTGTATGTGCAGAACCGTTGTCCTCACAAGGTTCTTGGCATGAGTACACCAGAGGAGGCTTATTCTGGCAAGAGGCCTGATATTTCCCATTTGCGGATTTTTGGATCTCCTGTCTACATGCATGTGACGAAGGATGCGAGAAAGAAGCTGGATCCAACTGCTGAAGTTGGAATATTTGTGGGGTACACTGATACACCTCACAACTATCGGGTGTATGTGCCAGACAGTCGCAAGACTGTTGTGCGACGGGATATAAAATTTCGGGAGGAGAAAGCCATGCAGTGTTCGCTTGAGAGGGAGCTACACTTGCATGCAGATGAGGAGCTGTTAGTTCCTAAGGAGGAGCTTCCGGATGTGGATCAGCCACAAGAGGAAGTTCGGGAGGTGGAAGAAACCACCCATGCAGCGCCAACCATCAGAGGGAGCATGCACACTACAAAAGCTGAGCGACTGGCTCGAGATGCAGAGAAGGTTGTAGGACCACCTACAGCACAGCGCAGACAGAGACAGTCACCGGATCGGTACATTGGATACATGGCTCTTGTGAGTCAATGTGTTGTGACGGAGCCATCCTCTTTTGATGAAGCTGTGGAGGAACCCGCATGGGTTGATGCCATGATCGAAGAATATGATTCGATCGTCAGGAACAGTGCATGGGAGATTGTCCCAAGACCGGTTGGGAAATCAGTGGTGGGTTTGCGATGGATCTACAAAGTGAAGCAGGCGGCTGACGGGAGTGTGGAGAAGTACAAGGCGAGATTTGTCGCCCGTGGCTTTTCACAGATCGAGGGGATCGATTATGAGGAGACCTTTGCACCTGTCGCAAGGTACTCTTCCATATGGACGATCCTTGCTCTCTCAGCGCAGATGGGGTGGCACATTCATCAGATGGATGTGAAGAATGCATTCCTCAATGGAGTTATTGAGGAGGAGGTGTACATAGAGCAGCCTGAAGGTTTCGAGATCTTCAGCAGTGAGTCGCATGTGTGCCGACTCAAGAGAGCACTGTACGGGCTGAAGCAAGCACCTCGTGCTTGGTACACTCGGATAGACAACTACTTCACCAGGCTTGGATTCTCCAAGAGTGAGGCGGATCCTAACCTGTACCAGATTGTGGTGGAGGGGAAGCTGTTGATCATCGTACTGTATGTAGATGATCTGATTTTGACTGGCGATGAGCAGTTGATACTTTCATGCAAGGAGGATCTTGCACGAGAGTTTGAGATGAAGGACCTGGGCATCCTTCATTATTTCTTGGGATTGGAGATTTGGCAGCGCAGTGGAGGACTGTTTGTTTCTCAGGGCAAGTATGCTCGGGAGATTCTGGAGAGGTTCAACATGCAAGGCTGCAAGCCTGTTGACACTCCTCTTCCTGGTGGTTGGAGGAAGGAGGATGCTACTTGAGCGGAGGTAGTGGATGCCACTGTCTATCGACAGTTGGTGGGGTCGCTTATGTATCTGGTCAATACACGACCCGATATATGCTATGCTGTTAACTAGCTTTCGCAAGCTATGGTTAAGCCTACCAATCTCTTTTGGAAGGCAGGCAAGCATGTATTGCGTTATATTAGTGGCACATCGGGATATGGTCTATGGTACAGACAGGAGGATGGAGCGAAGCTTTCTGGCTTCACTGATGCAGATTGGGCAGGGAGCCCAATGGACTGGAAGAGCATATCTGGAGGAGTTTTCAGCATTGGGTCGACAGCAGTTTCCTGGTACAGCAGGAAGTAGAGATCCGTGGCACTCAGTTAAGCAGAGGCCGAGTACATGGCATCTATCTTGGCTGCATGCAAGGCTATTTGGATGAGGAAGATCCTCGTTGGATTGTTCGAGTTGCATTTGGAGCCTACAGTGATTTACTGTGATAACCAGAGTTGCATTAAACTCTCAGCTAATCCAATATTTCATGATATATCCAAACACATCGACATCAGGTACCATCATATCAGAGATTGTGTTCAGCGGAGAATCATGATGCTTTCATATGTTCCCACGGAGGATCAGGATGCCGACATCTTGACGAAGGCGCTCACCGGGAGCAAGTTCGAATTCCACAGAGGCAGGATAGGGGTTGCAGATAATCCATATCTTGCTGAGAGGGAGTGTTGAAAATGCAGCAAGATGATGGAGCTTAGTGAAATGAAGTCGCCTTCACTAAGTGGGCCCGCAGGCAAATTCTGGCGCAAAGTCTATTTTTAGACATATGGAGCATAGTCCGGGGATTGCAGTATGTTATTCTTGGAGTATTGGTCATGTTGGTAAAAATAGATGGACCTCTATTTTTTGGACCTATAGGTCGAAGTCTATTTTTAGACTGCCTCTCCTTAAAATAGGGAAGTCAAATATTATTTACCCTTAATAATATTTGGACTATAAACTTCGGTTTACTCTCTTGGAGCACTTCAGTTCGAGCCTTGGAAGTGGCTCATGCATCTGACAGAGGAATTACGCTATTCCTAAGGGTTTGGTGAGCACATGCATGGTTGACTTCAGTTAGGACTTCAGTGGCAGAAGTTTGGTGGAGTTAATGAGACAGCTAGTGGAGTTGTGTTAGGTTTAACTTAGTTGAACTAGTTGCGATTAGTTTAACTAGCTAATCAACTAGTAATGAGTGGAGTGAATTAAATATTATTTAATTCATTAATTAGTAACTCATTATTCAACTCAAGAACACATCAGTTCACTACAGTGCATGGACAGTTCAGTGGAGACCAATGAAAGAGGTAGATGAAAGGGTGAGTACAGCTATCAGTTGGGACATCAGTTGTGCATGAGATTTGCACCACACTTGGAGGCAATTTCCCATGATGATTGCGCTGTCAAGCCAAGGAGATTCGAACCTTGGATCTCTATTTAGACATGCCATGATTGCGCAATAGAGGCAGGCAATTAGTGGATGTGTTTTGAACCCGTGACTTGTTCAAAACCAAGCTAGTTTGTGTGTAACTTCATGAGATAGTACTGAGTACTTGTGAGGAGTATTGTACTGAGTTTGTTACATGTTTTCTCCATTATAATATACACATATAGCTGCGGGGTTTTAAGCTATAAGCTTTCCCCATACATACTGTGTTAATGTGTATGATGATTTGATGTGCTATCGCTTGTTTTATTTCCGCATGTGTGATGATCTGAGTGGAAGAGATTATGTGTTGCATATAAATTCGAATTGTATGTGATCATGATAGTGTCGGTGAATAATTAATCATTATTCAGCAAATTTCTACAGTTTTCTTCTTCATGGTTGTCTGATGGATTGCAGCAGTTAGTATCTCTTGTATTGTTTGGAAGTTCTTCATCAAATCTCACATCAATGCTTTCTACTATTTTCAGAAGAGTCTTGTTGTAGCACCTGTACCCTTTACTTTTGGATGCATATCTTAGAAATATCCCTTCATCTGCTCTTGCATCAAATTTTCCAAGATTTTCATCATTATTCTTTATGTAACACTTGCTTCCAAAGATTCTGAAATGTTTGATTGAAGCTGGCTTTCCATGCCATAGTTCATAGGGAGTCTTAAGTGAGCTTTATTAAGGATATGCACTGCTGTGTGTACCGCTTCTGCCCAGAAGGTTTGAGGAATATTATTCTCTTGCATCATGGCTCTAGTAATTTGTTGAACAGATCTGTTTTGTCTCTCTGCTACTCCATTTTGCTGAGGTGTCCCTGCAATAGTAAATTGTTGTTTTATGCCATGTTCATTGCATAGGTCTGCAAAGTCATAATCAGTGAATTCACCTCCTCTGTCTGATCTGATGCATTTCAGCTTGTATCCTGTCTGATTTTCTGCTAATGCTTTAAATATTTTGAATTTGTCCAGAGCTTCCGATTTATTCTCGAGAAAAGCAACCCATGTCATTCTGGAGAAATCATTTATTATCAGCATGAAGTAGGATTCTCCACTTGGTGTTTTAGTTCTTGCAGGTCCACACAGATCCATGTGCACAAGCTAGAGTGGTCTTCTTGTTGATAACTCCTCTTTGGCCTTGAAGGATGTGCGAGTTTTTTTGCCTAATTGACATGATTTGCATATGATATTAGAAGGTCGCTTTATTTCTGGCATGTCTCTGACAACTTTCTTCTTACTTAGTCTGATGATGTGATCGAAGCTGAGATGTCCCAACCTTTTATGCCATAACCATGACTCTTCTAGTTTTCTAAGATGACATGCTTCATCTTCCTCTTTCACAATGTAAACATTACTTTCTGTTCGAACTCCTTTGAGCAGAGTCTTACCTGTGGTGCTTGATCTGACTTCACAATCTTGTGCTCTAAAAAGAACTTCACATCCTTTGTCACACATCTGACTGACACTTAGTAAATTTTCTTTCAGCCCATCTACAAATAGTACATCTTAGGCCTTTGCTCTGCCATTGTCTATGTTGATTGAGCCTTTTCCTTTGATCTTTCCCGACTTATCATTGCCAAAAGTAACATTGCCAGATTTCTTTTCATCAAGAGTTATAAACTTACTTTTGTCTCCTGTCATGTGTTTAGAGCAGCCACTGTCCAAATACCATTAGCTTTTCAGATCTTGAGCAGTTAGAGCCAGGTCACACTTATTCACCTTCTTTATCCACTGGAGGCACCCTTTTGTTTGGTATCTTTTGCGAGGTGATGAACTACATCTTCTTAGATGACATTTGGAAGGTATATGTCCAACTTGATTGCATACACAACATTTGATCATAATTTTTGTAGAATTATGAGTATGAACAGAATTTCTTTGATTCATAAACCTTCTTGAGGTGTTAAACATCAATCTTTGTCCATACTTTCTACACTCAATGATTTTATGGCAAAATTCCTTACAATAAAAACAGTAACCATAGAAACTATTTGCATACCTGATGTAAGGTTGTCTCTTCCATTTGTTTGCTTGGGGCAGTCTCTTCAATGTTTGCATCTTTTGGTGGTTTGAATTACTCCTCCTTGCATGACAATATTCAGCAATGTGTCCCAGCTTGTGGCAGACATAACAGGTGGCATTCTTCATTGGAGGGAAGAATCTCCTTTGATGGTTTCCAAATTTTACATACTCAGGGTTCTTAGTATTTATTATATTCTTTGCTACTAGTGGTTTCTTCTGATTTGTGTCTTCCTTATTACAGGTTTCTTCTTTTGTAGGAATTGTTTGAGCTGCTTCATCATTCTTATTTTCTTTTACAAAAATAATCTCTCTTTCAACCTTTTCTTTGCCTTTACTTGTTTCTCCTTCATAGCCTATTCCAGTTTTTATCATAGGGGATCTTTGAGCAACCAGAATTTCATTCAACTTACTAGAGCTTGTTGTTTGAGAAGAGTTTATAACTTTCCTTTGAGCATTTTCTAGTTTCTTCTTGAGACATACTACTTCTTCTTCCAGCTTCTCTTGTTCTCGGGTTTTATCCTTGATTTGTTGAAGTAACATGTCTTATATCTTCTTGGCTTCCTCAAGCTCTACCTTCAGCTGCATGATGACTTTTGAGTTTTGTTCTTCTCTTACATATTTGAGAAGAATGTCCTTTTGTTTTCTGCACTTCAGTTTGAGTCTATCAATCTCCTCCAGAGCACTTCTTAGCTCCCCCTCAAGGTCGACTTCCCCTTCTTCTTCTTCATCTTCTAGCAGGAGTCCTTCAAGTTCTTCTATGGCCATCAATAAGAATTCAGAGGTTCCTTCTTCACTTGAGGGTTCATCTAAATCTTCAAATGTACTGCTGTCTTGTTGAGCATAGAAGGATTTTCTGCTGAACTTCTTTCCTTTCTTCCAGTTCTTTGATTTATTTTTCTCTGACTCTTGAGCCTGATTCCTCACTTTCTTGTGAGGACACTGAGCAGCATAGTGTCCAACTCTTCCACAATTAAAGCATTTGAAAGGAAGTTTACCTTTGTATTTACCTGAGCCAGCACATATAGAGACAACAGATGTAAGTGGAAACCCATAAAGGGAGAAAACCACATCTTATTATTGTTGTGATGCAAAGACAAGCTCCAACTCCCTCTCACCACTGTTTTTCTGCAGGCACCAACCTCCAGGAGGCTCCTACCTCAATTATGCAAGCTACAACTTGTAAGGAAGCACCAACTCCCTTCAATTTTCTGCAGGCACCAACCTACAGGAGGCTCCAACCTCAGTCAACTACAACTGACAGCTATCAAGCTGCAACTTGATAGGGAAGCTCCAACTTCCTCAATTTATCAAACTGAATGTTTGCTGATTTACCTCAGATATCAACTCTGTTTTGTAGCTTCTCTTTCTTAATCTTCTCTGCCTCACACTTCTATATTCTGCCTTCTCTAGATTTACTCTCTATAACCTCTCTTATGCATATCCAGTTGATATTATATATAGGGTTCCTCACATGACTGTTTGTATTTCACAGAGAATTTGGAGTGAACAGTCCTGACTCTTTGGCTTCTGTCTTCTCATTCCTTTTTCCAACTCATTTTTAAAATTATAACAATATGTACAAATTTACAGTGGGATTTTTATTTTTCTTTTGGACACTTGCCTTTGCATCACAAACAATATGAACCAATTAAAATATTACATTTAATTACAATGAGAACTCCAGCTCACTCATTCAGCCTTTTGGATATCTGAGCATTTGTCTTTTCTTTGACTGTGTTTGTCCCTTTTTCTCCTCTGTATGATTTTCTATTTATAGTTGTTGCGTAACTCATGTATGTATGTAACTGCACTTTAACTCTGGGCAAATTCCAACGCTTTACACACAACAAGTATCTTGTTGATGTGGTGAGTTCCGCAAGCGGAACATACATACACCACAGCAATCGTTTTATATTAACAATCGCCCTCCACCTTAAGCCGAGGCCCGTGGGTCCACAGACCATGCGGCATACTTCAATACAATTGCACCCGTTACATAAAACAACTCTCGGCATTTTATAACACCTTTTTAATAACACAGTACTCACAATCTTTATCATGACCATCAACAATAAAACCCTTTCTTCTTAATAAACCCTGGAATTTATATTAATGAACAACTCTGAAAAATTTGAGCCCCATAGCTATATAAACCTTCCGCTCTATTTTCTGAGTCAAGCGTTATAAACATTAGTATAAGGGGTCGATTCCATTTAATCAATAGACTATCATATATCTGGGCCCATTTGCCACGCTTTCCGATGCTATACACTACTTCTCGACTTCTTCTGATTGCGATTGATCGCAATCGCAATTTCCATTTCAATGTACCAACATTCCAATATTCTGAAGCTCCGATTGTGATTACTCTGATGCGACGCGATTAATCGCAATCGCAAATTCCATTTGCATGTTCCGATGGCCCGCTTTAACTCCAATTGCGATTGGTCACTGTTCATTTAAATGTGCCGATGCGATTAGAACTGGAAATCAAACCTGTTAGATCATAATTTATAGACCCATCGGGTCCGGGCTTCAATCGCAATCGCAATCTTCTAACATAGTGCTCCGACGTTCTGCTTCTTTCCGATGCGATTGATGTATTGCTTCCGATTGCGATTGATCACAATCGCAACTCTTAATTGCATGTTCCAACACATATCAATTATGTTTTATAAACCCATCGGGTCCAGGTTTCATCGCAATCGCAAATATTTGTTAACATGTTCCGGTGCTTTCTCCGATGCGATTGGGAAAGGGTCCCGCCATATAAAACTTTGTATTATGCGCTCCATATAACTTAATAAATATTCTTTGGACCTTTGATTATTTTAAATTCGGGCTCAATAATATGAAACTTATATATGTATTGTAGTTTGTATTCCCACCCGGTTCGGGCTTTCAATCGCAATCGCAAGTTTTGGTTGGATGTGATCCGCTGCCAACTTTTTCCGATGCGATTGATGAGGGTCCCGCCTTATGGTACTTTGGTTCTTTGAATCTCGCGCTATATATATATATATATATATATATATATGCATTACATTGCCGCTTGGGTTATTCATTCCGGGAATCATAACCCAAGCGGCAATGTAATGCATATATATATATATATATATATATATATATATATATATATATATATATATATATATATATATATATTTATATATATATATATATATATATGTGCATTAGGTAATTCTCGGAATTAAGGTACTTATATATATATATATATATATATATATATCCGCCAGCTGGGGTAGCGATTCTCGGAATAACGGCTGTGTCTCTGCCTCTGTTGCTGTTGTCGCTCTGCCTCTACCTCTGCCTCTGATATAACAATTCTGCCTCTATATTCGCTGTCTCTGCCTCTGCCTTAGCTGCTACTGCTGCTCGACCTCTGCCTTAGCTGCTACTGTTGCTCGACCTCTGCCTCTGCCTTTGCATCTACTGCCTTCTTTGTCTGTCTCTGTCTTTGTTGCCTCCATTTCCATCAATGACAATATTTCCAACACTTAGCACTTTGTGCTCATTATGGCCATAGATTCATCGTATTCATCATTTCTATTAGATTTTTTATTAAGAAGGTTTGGCCCATCAGGCGATGGCATGAAAAGGCTTGAAGCTCTTTAAAGTGTGACATTCTCAAGCTGGATAACCAAATTCCTTTGTTTGTCTTGAGAGAGTTATTTGGCTTAGCAAAGGAAGCTTTTAAAAAAGCAAAGAGTTCAATATGATATTGCAGAAGATGTACAAGAAGTTGTCTCCTTTCGATCAGATCGACAAAGCAAATAATGATACCAAAACACAAAAAACATTTAATCAATGGAGTAGTCTACTTTTCTACGAAATGGAGTCCCCGCCGACAACGAAGTCCGATGATGGGACACTTCATGTCCGACACCCCGCCTCCCGTCGACCTCCCACTTATGTTCCTCTTGGTGGGCCTCGCTCCCCTTCACTCCGCTCTTCCCCGCTCTGCCACCCGAATACCAAATGGAGCGCCAGCCCACACACGATGGTTTTTCTTAAATTTTAAAATTTCAAACTCCCATTATTTCGCGCTCCATTAGTTTTGTTGCTTGAGGTCTTTGTTTTGTGTTGTGAGAGCTCTCAACACACCACATCCGCGCTCAGATACGGTTGCTTTCGACCCTCCCAGCAGAAGAAAGAAGACACATGAATCTGTTTACCCCTCTGAATCCTCCGTGTTTGGCCGCTCTGATGCAACAGAGCAAGTTAGGGTGATGATGGGTGACTTCTCTCAAAGTATTAAAAGCATTGTAAACAATTATAACCTATGAGTCTAGATGTTGGTAAAAGTTTACTAGAGATTTACATCCATCAAGAGAAATCTTCGTGGGAGGCAGGAGTGCCCTATGTTTGTTGCTCCAACATCTCAAATGTTGCAAAATCAGTGGGAAGAGCAGCAAAAACTTCAAAGGGAGGCACATGCAAAATTCTTTGAAGTGTTGGAGTTGGAGTTGGAATTGGCGACCTTTGAAGCCACTAACAGCCCTAAATGATTTCAGTTATTTCGCTAATCGCTTGCGAGAAACATAGAAACAATTAGCATTTGAATTTTTTGTTGTTTTGTCATTTTGGTACTCAGTTTTCGGGTAACTTTTTTTAGTTGAAGACAAAATTTAGGTAACTATTCTTATTAAGTGGAAGTGCTTGCAATATAGG
Source organism: Pinus albicaulis (assembly GCA_034641835.2). Taxonomy (NCBI): domain Eukaryota; kingdom Viridiplantae; phylum Streptophyta; class Pinopsida; order Pinales; family Pinaceae; genus Pinus; species Pinus albicaulis. The sequence continues at coordinate 995,414,050 of CM076581.1, forward strand.
TAATTTTAAAATTTTGAGGACATGTTTGTCTGGAACACTATGAGAACACAATACAAAGAACCTGAGAGAGGCATGGATTAAGACAACATGGCGCATTCCTAAACACGTGGGTTTATAGATTTGCACAGTATGTTTCATCCCCACAAGCAAGAACAATGAAAGAATAGATCTATGTACATGGACTTACATTTCAGCGAAACTCCATGGAATATTTTCCTATTATTTTAATATGTTATGTATCTCTTATTCTTTTGTTTTCTACCTTTAATATGTTTGAACTACAATGGCAAGCATTTTCAAGGTACTGGAAGACATCTTTGCTTTATATCTGATACTTGAAAGGGTATTGGGTTTGGTTCATTGGTATGTGGTTTTTAAGTTACTAAGAGCCATAGTTGGTTGATGCCTGGTTTTTAAGTCAGTGAGAGACATGGTTTGTTGGTTGATGTCTTATTTTTTATAGTGGGATATTTATATTTGCTCATATTTTGTAATGTATTTACTGATATTTGTTTAAAGAAAACTTGCAATATAATGTATTTATTGTTGCTTGTTTAATACTTTTAAATGAAACCATGCAATGTAATGTATTTACACATGTTTGATACTTCTTTAAACAAAACATTCCATGCATTTCAAGCAACATGGATGTTAATCTCCTGGATGTGGGTGATCATTGATGGTTGGCATACGGCGAGCCCATGGCGTGACACATGGCTTAGCCACATGGTCACGCATGGGCTCAAGCCGAGGGACTTTATTAACGCCAACTGCACCCACCGAAGCTCCATTACTCTGCTCGACTATCGATGCACTCCTTCATACTTCAAAATGTATCCGAATACCAACCTTCCTCCATTGCCATTGCCCTCGAGCTGTATATGTCCTTCTGTGGTCTCGGATTCGAGCTCCAGAACGCCCATAGGGAGGCGATTCAATCTCTTTTGCTATTGAACTTGCTCCCGGCCACCACGTCTCCCATAGTCTTCATTGCAGCTTGAATTTCGTTACTGAGCCTTTGGCTTTCCTGTCCTCTACTCTCTCGACTCCTCAGCCTTCTGTTCATTGGGCCCCGCTGTCCCAGCCTTTCAACTGCGCCTCCAATAGCACCACCATGCCCAGGCGCCACCGTAGTCGTCGAGGCAGTGGGTGTGGCAGGGCAAGCAGGCCTCCGCTCTCCAACCACTCTGAATCTTCATCTCCTTCACTGGAGGATTTGTATGGGCGATATCCTGCTACCCACAGCAGTAGAGGCCGAGACTTGGCCTCGAGACGGTCTCGCTCCTTAACTCTTGTTCGCATATCCTCCCCGCCGCTGCACCACCCCACTAGTCACTCTTCTTCGCCGCTGCCTAACCTAGAGACACTGCCCTCTCCGTCAACTACGTACTCTACTCAATTTAATTACACCTGCACCCTTGACCGTCCTCACATCATAGCCACCATCTCTATAAGCTTTAAGGAGGAAGCATCCAATGCCGAGAGCCTTCGTCCCAGGAAGTTGCTCAGAAAATCCACTTTAGATTCGACGCCTTTGTCGTCTTCGAGAAAATTTGAAGCTCTCCCCATTGTTCATGGCGCTCCCGCCTCCAGCAACAAAAGCAAGGGCAGCACAGGCAATAGAAGCAATAGTAGCGACAACAGTAGTAAGGACTGGTCTAGTGATGATGGGGGTCTGGGCAGTGCTCGCACCACCAACATTCCTGAACATGCAGCGCCTCGTGACACGAATGCTGATGACTCCGAGGAGTACAGGTGCCTAATTGTGGAGAAGACACCTCCCCCGGGCAATGACACCTAATTCTACAGGTTTCTTTTATGTTTGGGACTTTTTTCTGGTTTAGTATGATGCTCCTAGACATTCTCGTCATATATCACCTCCTTTTGCATGAAGTTGGTTTCCTCGTGGTGGGCAACTGTAGTAACACTAATTTGGTTGGTTTCCCCTTCTAGGGCAGTCACAATTTTGATATTTTGCCTCACAATGCTTCTGGGCTAGTCCAACAATTCCATAGGCCAGACAATCCATGTACTATATGTTTTTATAAATAGAAATTAGACTTAGTTAGAAAGAAAGAAAGAAAGAAAAAAAAAAAAACATGGATGTTAATCTGCAAATGTTCATCCCTTTATGCATTAGTAATGATTTTGCTCCTTTTATTCAGATGCTTGGGCGGGTTCTTATTTAGTAGTTGTTGGTTTTTTTTTTTTTGGCACATCATATATAGTTTCTTCTTTCAGGTTTCTAGATTTCTTAGTGTTATGTAATTTCCTTTTTTGGGTCTCATTCCCCTTTATACTCTTATATTTGGGATGTGTTTTTATTATACACAGTCTCTCTGTTTATACTGCATATGTATATGTATTACCTATTAGCTACATTGATGTCTATAACTATTCAACATCTTTTTGCATTGGCTATTATTAGTAACAAAACTATTCTTATATTTGGGATGTGTTTTTATTATACACAGTCTCTCTGTTTGTACTGCACATGTATTATCTAGACTACACATGTATTATCTATTAGCTACATTGATGTCTATAACTATTCATCAACTTTATGCATTGGCTATTATTAGTAATAAAATTATTCATCATCTTTATGCTTGGCAACACGCATTGGGAGTTTGTGATAAAACTTATCAAAATCACATTATTTGTTAAATTATCAATTATGGTAAATGACCAATTATGTTCCAAAGTTTTCACATTGAATAGGTTTATAGGGAAACAAACCAAACTGCAGATACAAGTCTTTCCAAAGCTAGACTTATTGTTGATGATGGAGCCATGAGATTTTGTTACTATTTAGATAGAGCAATTTTAGATGAGGGTCTCGTAGATTTTCCATAGTGGCACCCATACTACATGTGTGCTTTCAATGATTATTCATAATATTTTCTTTCCTGCTTTCTTGTGCTGAATTATCTCGAACATTTTATGATGGATTTTTTTCAGTCTTTGATATAATTTGTAGTTTTTTTCCATGCATGACTTGTTTGTAAACAACTGGAGTGGGAATTTGGAGGAAATATATGTTTTTACCTATAGATACATGTCGATCTCTCACGATCAAACCATAAGTACTAGTATATCTTTTTTCTTTCTATCTTTCTAATATATCTGGCAGTTCAAACCATGTGTACTAATATATTTTTCTTTCTTTCTATCTTTTTAATATATCCAGTATTTTTTTTAATGTGAAATTTTTTTATCAATTATAAAAATTATGCCGATCTCTCATAATCAAACCATATGTACTAGTATATCTTTCTTTCTAATATGTTCAATATTTTTTTTAAGCTAAATGAAATAATAATAATAATAATAATTACCAAGTATAAAAATTACCAATTATATAGTTTTTTAAAAATAAATAAATAAATTTATCAATCATAAAAATTACCAAGTATATTGGTGATGGAGAGAATCAAAATCACATTGGTAAATTATTAATTATGTTGTGATGAAATATATATTTTTTTATAACTGAATTGAATTGAAGTTTGGTTTCATTTTAATTATTATTATTATTTTAAATTGTTTATTATCTTTTTCTTTAAATAAAAATGGTGTGAAATGAAATATAACATTTTAATTAATTTGTAGTGAATTTATAATTAGAGTGGAGAATTATTATTTATGTTGATTGTGCATCCATACTGCCATTTAGAATAAGTCAGTGTTATTTAGAATGGGTGTAAATAAATTATAGAAATTCCAATTAATTAGAATAAGTTAGTGTTATTTAAAACGGGTGTAAATGAATTATAGAAATTCCAATTAATTATTTAAAATGGGTGTGAATGAACTATAGAAATTCCAATAAACTTGTAACAAGTTTTTATATGTATAGTGGAGAATTACTATTTATCTTGATTATCATATTCTCTTGACCCTCCATAAATTAAGCTTGGATTTTTGTTTCTTTGTTTATATTATTATTATTATTATTATTTGAAGGTATATAATGATTATATATTTATTTCAATAAAATTATTATTTATTTTGATAATCTTGAAGAGTTGTAATCTTATATTTTCCATTATATTGAAAAAACATTTTTTTTAAACTTTTTTTTTTAATGTACTTTTCTTTTGTTCTATTTACTCAAGTATGTAATATTTATTATTATTATTATTTTAAAGAGAATATTATTTTTATTCTTATTTTAAAAAATGGCCCTTTTTTATTGAATGCTTGTAGGGTTGTTTTTTCACATTTGTTTGAGGTCATGGTATTTTGGAGAATAAATTTGGGTTTAGAAATTATTATTTTTGTTTTTTTAAAGTAACATTTACTTTAATGATTATGGTTGTATATAAGTGAAAGGTGGAAGAAGTTTAAGTTTAAAAATGAATTCTTGATTTGATGTTTTTGTGATTTTTGTCAAGTGATTTGTGTTTATTTAGGCTTGACTTGTGGCTTGAGAAACCCAAACCCAGAGGTATTTAAGCAGCCAAAATCACTTGGGGGTCACAACTTGTTTGGGCCACACCAACCCTCAGAGGTATTTAAGCCACCAAAATCACTTGGAGATCACACCTTGCTTGGGCCACACCAACCCTAAGCTAACTGGATTTTAACTTGTCTCTTTCCTCTAGCATGGAGTTTATTTGTAATGAATTTTATTTATAGTATGTTATTTTTAAATAAAATGTTCTTCATTTGTTTTCAAAATGATTTGGCTAATTTAAGTCCAATAGTTTTAATTTAATAATAATGAATAATTGTTTAGAGTGTGTTTATTTTGGTAATTATGTGATTAAAGCATGGTTGGTAAAAGTGAGAGATTCTTTATAAAATTTGAGGATGATTTTAAATAATTTAATGCTTTATTCAATCTCTTTTTTAGTTATTTAAATATAAATATAAGAAAATATTTAATATATAAATATAAAATAGTTAAATGATAAAATATTAAGTTTAGTATACTTACATGTAAATATCACTGAAAGACTTTATATATATTTAATGGATCAAGAAGCAAAATTTCTAATTCAAGAGAGTTTTATTTGAGACTGAAAATTTTCTTTATTTAATTTGTATTTTTAGAATACATAAATAAATACAATTTTAAAAAAGCTTGTAAATCAATTGTAATAATCTTTTGAAAAACTTTTAAATTAATTTTAATATAATATATATATATATATATATATATATATATATATATATATATATATATATATATATATATATATATATATATATTTATATTTGTGGTTGAATTTCAAATAATATTGATTATAAAATAAATCTAAAAATACAAAAATTTAAAGTATTTAAGTTACGTTTATGATAAAAATCTCCCTAACAGTGTCTTAAATTTCAATGAGTTTCATTTTAAAAAAGTAGTATAAAGATAATAATATTGGATTAAAGATTTTTGTTGTGATAAACCAATCATATCTAAATTTAAAGAAATTAATAATATAATTAAGTATATTAAAAAAATAATGTATTATAAAATTACCATTAATCCTAATTGAAAGCATTATTTTTTTATTATAATTACTAAAAAAAAAACACTATATTTACATTGTTAAAATAAAAACAAATTTATAGATATATAATTCGAAAGTTTATTGTGAAATAGGAAAAAAAATTATAATCATTATTATATTAAGAATATAAATAATGAAAAATTATTTATTTTATAATATTGTATATGATGATGATGATTAATGTTTTCTAAGATCTCTATAATTTATTGGCCATTAAGAAGATAGGAGAATAATTGAAATTCTTTAACATTTTATTTAGTTTTATTAACTTAAAATCTTAAAAAAAATTGTACTGTGAAAAGTATTTTGAAAACTAAATAGAATGTGAGGATAAGATGGACAATCTAAGAGGAATTTTTTTTTCATTTTCAACCCTCTTGGAACGGACCAGAAGACAAGATGATATTGGGACCAGATATGCTTAAGGAAATGGAGCAAGAAGTTAAGAAAGTTCGCCAAAACTTACAATTAGGATCGACAAAAAACATATGCAGATAGGAAGAGAACTCACAAGGAGTTCCAAGTGGAAGATTGCGTCTATCTAAGGATTAAACCCATGAGGAGTACCCTACATTGGGGTGGGTGTGCTAAACTAGCACCTCACTACTGCAGACCCTTTTAGATTCTAGAAAGGATAGGGTCGGTGGCCTACCAACTCGCCCTTCCGAGTTACGCGAAAGTCCATAATGTCTTTCATGTTTCATTGTTAAAGAAATATGTGTATGATTCCCGACACGTAATTAGTTGGCAAGATATGTAAGTAGGTAAAATCTTGAATTCAAAATATGTCTATTGATTTATGAATTAAGTTTGAAATGCATGGCAGGTCGAACCAGACAGAGAATTCAGGGTAGAACCCCTGCATATCCTCGACCAGAGAGAAGCCACATTGCGGAGGTGAGTGGTCACCCAAGTTAAAGTGCAATGGATGCACTTTAGCCCCGAGGAGGCCACATGGGAGGATGAGGGGTTGATGAAACATGCATATCCATATATGTTCCATGGGATGGAATGAACATCGAGGATGGTGTTGCACTGAGAGGGGGAATCTGTAACACTCATAAGTCTGAAATTACTTAAATTACTACAGAAAATATACTTTTATTTGTTATTTACAATTAAACTGGAAACTTATGATTGAGTTATAATTTGATTAATTGCTTTTAAAAGGAAATAATTAAAGGTAAAAGAAGTTGGTTGGTGACGAACAGAGTTCTTGAACAATTAAGGACAGTTATGCGATAACAACCACCTCTCTTGGGATTTATAGGAAATCCAGAGAGAGGTATGGGTTGGTTCTGGTGGATTCTAAAGACAGGTCTGAGATTGACCAAGAGAAAAACATTATCAATTTTTAGGCAGGACGTTGTCTATGATATACTCCCGAGCTGGTTGTGAGCCAATGGGGAAAATCGAAGAACTAGAACAAACATATGTTTGGATCGGAGTTCTGAGGCCATCATGGATATATATATATATATATATATATATATATATATATATATATATATATATATATATATATATATATATATATATATATATAACTTCTTAGTTGTTCAAGAACTATGGCTCAGGGGAGAAGAGGACAGGAACGCCTCTCTCATGGTTGGGAGGACCAGCCCAGCATACAACTTACAGGTTCAGGAGAACAGATAAGTAAGACTGATATTGAATGTTTAGAAATATATTTAAATTAGTTTATGTGAGTATGCACTGTAAATAATGAAAAGAAAAGAATTGTGTGTATTTTATTTACTACTTTGGTTAGAATAACATCAGGTTATTTATGAACTTTCATCTCTAATTTATCAGTATGGCGCTATGAGGCGTGGGAAATTCTCTAAGATAGCAAATAGACCAAATTATGTCCTCGGGCCTGCAATAGAGGTACCGAATAAATAACGCTGGAATCTCTACTCTTAGCCCTTAAATAGATAATATCACCGTATGTCGGTAGATGTACATACCTGAAAAAAGGGTGTAAGAAACCAACATCCCGATAATGTGAATCCTGAACCTGAAACTGGTACTTGGAACAAACAACGAAAGAGTAAGGGAAGTTCGACAATGGAATGATACAAAAGGATAATGGTAAATTAGCTATGACATAATAAGCTCATACTTGGTTCGAGTCACTATCTTCACAATGCTGGAGTTGATTGTCAAGACCTTGCGTCTCAGTAAACCCTGTAAACACCACGAGGAGGTTTCGTAATGAGTCACATTCACACTAAAACACTCGGATAGACTAAGGCAAGGAGTTGAGGCGTTAACAAAATAACTGAGGATCATTATCCAAGCTTGGAACTAGAGAACCCTCCTATGCAGAGCTGCCCAGCTCGTGTCACAGCAAAAATGAAACTTTGCCATCGAACGATCAAGGGTGGTTACCCTAACCCCCATGGGCCAAACCTCGACCATTAGATCAAATGTACAAGGATCAATGAACAACCTTCCTCCACTTCTCACCTCTGAGGACCAACAGCTGTGAAGACGAAGGTGCCAGATCTTCTCCGGGAGCAGCTTCATAGCTCAAGGTGTGACAAGAAGGGTAAGTCTGATTCGGTTGTGAAGGTCGTTGATCCATCATTCGAGGTCAATAATCACTACATTAATCAACCTTATACCATGGGTTATCATCGTCGTAGATATGGAATCCAACCTTAGGCAAAATCAATTAATAATACCTTGATACATGTGTATCACATAATATGTGCAATGAACATTGTGATAATATTGTATTGTTTTACGTGAGAGGCTTGTCCAAAGGTGAATTGACAATGTATTTCGTTATGTTATATTTGTAATCATTATTATGGGCAATGTTAGCCTAAGGTGTTGGGTTGATAAACCTTCACAAATCAGGGGCATGAAATCACAAGAAGGACTCAATTAACCAACTTCTATGCTTTAAACTAAAAAGTAAGAATTGCAGATCTTACCCGTTTATCCTTCGGTTGTAGTAGATCTCACGGGGTTAAAACCCCCTGTAAGTCCTTGTGCTCTAGAACCTGTAAACTAGCAAAGAACAAGCACAAAAACCTAGTTGTACAACATATATATGTTCTAGATGTTAGCGAAAAGTATACATAATCTCATAGAAATAACAATAAATGAACTATTTAAGATCATTAAGCATGTATAATAGATATATGACACGTGGACATCAGGAACAAGATGGCACTTCTTTTATTGATAACATGTACTGTAAATAGATAGTGGAGAGATCACCTGAAATTTACCACAGCCTCGAGCAAACTATCCTCTGGATCCTTCTAGCCCTAGCCTCGCTGTTACACAGTAATTTGTCACCGTCCCTACCATTCCCCATCCCGCACAATGGAGGACCCATTATGTGACCTGTGAACACTATCATGCCTTGAAAACATCATCAATGCATCCCTCTGAGTATGAGCTTCATTTTCCCTTGAGACATCTCCTTGCAAAATTCATGAAAAACAGCTCTTTTTGCATTGGCACGGGTAGACAGTTCAGTGCTCGCGCCAATCAGGGAAATCCTGTAAAGAGGTCGCGCCACTTGGCGCTCTGTCATAGAGCAGCAATCGCGCCACCCATTTTAGGGACTGTTTTTTAAATATGGATGGCGGAAGTTGAGTTGAAACAAACTCACAACCACTGCCTATCTTGAGTTGGGAGGTTTGGCTGCGGGAGTTCTATGGAAGGGAATTGGTTTTGCCACCTCCCATGGAACCTTCCTTGTTGATAGGGCCAATCCCATAATAATAGGGATCCCGACTCCCTCCTTCCCCATCTATAAAAGCCTGCTCAGATCCATGGCAAGCTAGTCTTGAAGTGCTGAAGCTTTGCATCTCCCTATTCCCAAGTGCCTTTGTGCTGTAAAGAATCCCTTCTTTCCCTTAAGGCCCATTCAAGCAAGGAGACCATTGTTACGAGACTCTGGAGAGGTTTTCTCTTTCCTTGGCGAGCTTTGCGAGACGTGGACGACCGGAGACCCGTTCGAAGGAAGCTGTGACGTCAGAACTTGGTTGTAACTTCTATTCGTTTATTACTTAATAGATGACTATGATTATGGTTCCACTCCGTTTTCCATCATGTTAATGCGAGTAATATCTTTTCTGACCGATGTTTAGTTACGTATGCTGGTTCCTATGCTTGTGTCTGTTCGTTTCTTCTATGTGCAGGTGTTCATCCGCGAAGATCGTGGAAGGATTGTGATCTGCCAGGGCTGAAGGACGGGGACACTTCTTCTTCTTCAGATCATAGCGTTGGAATCCAGGTAGGCTTCTATCCCAAGTCTTTCATTCGTAATTAGGAGCTTGCGTCATAGCATTGTTTGTTTGTTGCTAGACCCCTGATGAGCTAGTAGGGATCGCCTCTGTCCGCAGAGGGGATTTACCTCCTCAACAAATTGGCGACTCCGCTGGGGATCGTCTGGTTTTCCTTGTCTCGTTTATGTCGGTTCGCCTTGATCGTTTTCCTTGCTTGATGAACCTTCTGGGTTGGATTCTTTCATTGTTTTAGCTTCTTGGTTTGCTTAGCTTGTATTGGTCTGCTTCTGGAATAGCTTATTTTTATTTTTTATTGAGGAACTCGACTGGCGCGGTTTTTAACCTGACAGTCGCGCCACTTGGCGCTTGTTGCCTTTGTCTGTCTCGCGCCAATTGGCTTCTGGCGCCAGTTTCAAGCCCACAGTCGCGCCACCCCTGTGACTTTTTTGAGTTTCTTCATTTTTTAGCTTTCTGGACTTGACCAGTGCTTCTCTTCTTGATTTCCTGACTGTCTGAGTGTGTTGAAGTCTTGTTTGGCTGGAATTCACCTCTGTCCTTGGGTTGTTTGCTTCTATCTACCGATTTCACGTTTTGAGCCCTAGGGCATCTAGTGGCTTAGTGTATCGAGCCCTCCTTGGGAGTTTAGGTGTCTTGATTGTCCTGTCAACTTGTTGATTGGTTCTCCGCACTCTCTTAACAGTCTTTGATTGTTTTGCTGCGTCTTTTGAGTGATTGTTTGTTCCTTCATTCGGAATTCGTTTGCCCTTGCTTTGGACCTAGATCGCACGGTCCATCGGAAGCTTTTGAGTCTTTCTTCGATTTGAGAGACTTTGGGTCGATTTAGAGATCTGATTGATTGCATTGTTGGGTGAATTTTGTTTGTTTCGCTCTCTTGGATATCATTTCTCGAATTGTTCCTTTTGTTTTCAGTGCACATTAGCCATTAAACATTGAAAATCAAAAAAAAAAAAATCTCTCTTGCTTTTGTTAATTAGTGCAAATTGTGATCTTTTTCCATATCGCTAGTGATTAGTGTTTGAATGAAAAGTGTTCAATTGCATTAGTTGCATTAGAAACATTGTTGTTTGTATTCCGTCCATTTCACTTGTATAAAAGCTTTCAACTCTTATTTAAGTAGTTTTCATCGAACGAAATGTTGCACTGTGGCATATAGCTTTCATTTAGGAGTCTTTCGAGACACTACATACGATAGGGCCTGGAAATTGAAACTTAACTGAAGATCAACTGTAAAATTTATTCAATTAACCTAAGGCAACATTGGAACTTAACGAAACATATTTAGAAGGTCTAGGCTAGAGACGTGTTCCGGCGTCGTTAAACCTAGCAGCTGTCGTTCGCCTGTTGGCTTTAGACAGCGCTAGTATGGACTTGCGCTCCCCGTACCGTCGCGTATATAAAGGGAGACCCCTATAGGTTTTCAATCCTTTATCCATAGGAAGCCGAGTCTGCCGCCCTATACCCGTGATACACCGAACACAGCATTCGGGGAGACTACCTGCACGTACGGAAAGTCCTTGGTCGATTTCTGTTTCATTTTTGAAACCAAGGTGTATATTGCGGTTCACGGATATTTGGTACACCCTTTGTGCCTAGTTTTTCCTGAGCAGTCATTTGGTCTTTTCTGACTCCCTAAACTTGAAAAGACCGTCAAGCGCTTGTCCTTTCACGCTTGTATCAACTCTGAAAGAGATAGAGTCATCTTTTTATCGTTTCTCGACTCTTAAAACATGAAACGGTAGAATTTCTTATTTTCCAATGTGGTAAAATCAATCGCCCACGATTACACACCCGTTTAGACATTGCTTGTTGACTGTTTGATCGTGTGTCTTAACTCGTTTTCAGCCCGTGTGTGTGTTTGCTCTCTTCTTCTAGTCTTTTGCCACGGTGGCGGAACCTTCGGTTTCGTCTACTGGTAGTCCTTACACGGACGATTCTTCAGAGGCTTCTCAGCCTTCTGTTGAACCACATCAGCCTGTTGTTTCCGAGTTCCCTGACGGGGGACCGGTCCTCGCCGAGCAACCCTTTGGAGAACCAGTTGAGTTCAACTGGCCCTTTTCGGACCCTGTGTCTGAATTGAGATTAGGAGCTGATTTCCTTTCTCTTACATCGGGTTCACCATTTGTTGCTGCTGTTTTTCCTCCTAGTCCTCGCCGTCTTCTGCGTGATTTAACGGCAGGATCAACCATGAGTGATTCTGGTGAGGAAATTCCCGGGTCTGATGACTATCGGCGCATCCCTCGTAGATTGTTTGAGGGAGACGAGTCTGAGCTGGCTACCACATCGTCAGCTGGTCCTTCTTTGCCACAGGGATACAGATCTCTGGGTCAGATTATCTCAGCTGCTGCCTCTGTATAGAATATCTCACCAGCCGAGGCCGGGCGCCACTACACCGAGGCTGTCTCCTTCGACACCGTAAAGCCTTTGTTCCGTCGGCTTCCTTGTTATGTGGTGCCTCTTCGCTCTTTTGTCTCGGCATACGCTGCTAGATACGGGCCAACTCCGGAAGACATTTACCTAGCTACTGCTATACCGGAGAATATCTCTCCGGAGGAGTATCGGTTGTTTTTACAACAGCCGAACGCCGGAGCTGGACAACTTCCCCAAGATCCTTACCGATCTTTCTTTTCGCACTATGCACAAGACGGCACTCCCGTGTATGGTTTTCCGGGTCAGCTTGACGAGCATGGGGACATTTTGCGCCTTCCTGCTCCTGAGGCTTATCTTTATGCTCAAGGTTTACCGTACAACCAGGCTTACAACCCACAGGGACAGCCTTTCCAAGGCCAACCTGCAGGCCAACCTGGCTATCAGTACGACCCACAGGGACAGCCCATCCAAGGCTACTCTGCGGGCCATCAAGGGCCATTGTACAATCCACAAGGACCATATTATAGCCCTGCTGGTCAACCTGCTCAACCTTAGCCGGGGTATCAACCGGGACCGACCTATGGTCCTGGGGGGCAAATCCAGCCTTCTTTACCGATGCAACCGCAGTATCCTGTTGTATCTAACGTTGCATATCAGCCAGGACCACTCTATGGTTCTGCTTCAGGTCAAACTGGTTTCCAGCAAGCACCTGGTTCTGTTCCACCACCAGGCCAACCGGGTCATCCGGTACAACCTGGTGTCCCGCCTCCAGGCCAACCGGCTTATTCGGTGCAACCTGGGGCTCACTTACAACCAGGTCAACCTGCGCGACCAGCGCCGCCTGTTTATCCGGGCCAACCTGCTCATTCAGGGCCGCCCCCTCACTCGGGCCAACCTGTTCATTCAGGGCAGCCCTCTCATTCCGTTCACTCTGCTCAACAGCCTATTCATTCAATGCCGTAGCCAAATCAACAGCTGCGCCCTACGTACCAGGCTCCGCAGGGTTCCACTTATCAGCAGTCTACTCATCCTCAGAGTGGTTATTATCCTCACGGTCAGTCTCAACCGAACTATAACCACTCTGGAGGCTCTCAGTATCCTCCTCCTCCACCCGGTTCTACCTACGCTCAGCAGCCAAATCCAAATGCTGCTTATACAGGGCAGACGCCTAATCAGGGCCCGAATCCTGGTTATCAAGCCCCACACAATGGTTACCAGCAACCAAATCAGTCTGGTTATACGAACCATGCCCCCTACGGTCAGAATCCTACGGGACAGAACCCGTGGGGGTAGGGATGTTCACAACCATCGTGGAACGCAGGTACCGGACCTTATACTGGGACTGGCATGGTAGTTAACCCTCCATTGCCGTTCCTGGCTACCTTAGATCTACCGGACGTTTCGAAGTTGACCAATGATCCGATTGCTCATAATCCATATTGGCCCCCGGTTCCAACCAAGATACCAGGTGACTGTCCCAAGTTTGAGGGAAAAGCTGGAGAAGACCCCCAGGCGCATGTGATGACGTATCACCTCTGGTGTTCGTCTAACTCTTGGACCGACGATTCGATTCGTTTGCGTCTTTTCCAGCGTACGTTAACAGGAGCTGCTGCTAAGTGGTACATAGAGCTATCCCGTGGTATTTTTCAGGATTTCAACTCGTTAGCTATGGCTTTCCTCATGCATTTCCAGTTACCAGTCCGGTATGAGACCGGGACGCACCTCCTGTCTTCCCTGAAGCAGGACTCAGCCACTCACATCTCGGATCACATCCATGAGTGGCGGCGTCGTTGTCGACTGATCAAGTTTCACATACCTGATCAGATTTTGACCCACTGGTTCACCACCTCCTTTGTCAATAAAATCGCTCAGGATATCGCGATGGGAGCGTGTGTGACGGAGGAACAAGCTATCGCGCGTGCCTAGTACCTGGATCTTGTTTATTCGCAATCTGGCATGCTTTATGACATCCTGCCTGATGCTCCACGGCCCGGAGCCACAAAGGCCCCGCCTACCCCTACGGTGGATGGTGTCATTGGTTCCGTTTCTCAAAATTCGAAGAAGTCTTCGAATGGGAAGCAAAAGGCTAATTCTTCCAACAATACCTCTGCTAATCCCGCCTCATCTGATTCTGGTAAAACCGCGGAGGTGAATGCCGTTCAGGCCAATCCTGCGGACAAATCCTCCAAGGGGAAGAAGAAGGGCAAAGGCAAATCAAAATCTGATGCCCCAAAACCGGAATCTAAAACTCGAACTGAGGATGGCTCCCAACGTAAGCCGAAATTTCCTTGCCTCATCTGTGAAGGTGACCATTACACTAAGGATTGTCCACGACGGTCCGAAATTAGTCAACTTCTTAAAGGCTCAAAGGGGACTCCGGCAATTTTAAAAGAGCCATTTCCATCTCAGCAGACCCAGATGGTCGAACAAGGTTCATCATCTGCACCGTTTGGGTCTCAAGTTTTCATGATGAAAACTAATGCACCTATCACTATTGCTACTAGATCAAAGGATTACAACAGTCAGCAGCAGGCACCTGGGAAGGCAGTTGCGGATGGACCGCCTCCCCCACCTGTTTCTGGTCCGTTGGAAATCGAGAAGCCGACTCTCGAACCCGTTGTGAAGCCACCTCCCAAGGGTGTTCTTCGAAGATCCTCTTATAATCCAAATGCTCGTGCCGCTCAACATTATAGCATCGTTGAGGATGTGGCTCAGGCGCCATGTGCCATGTCTGCACTTGAGGTTCTTCAAAGTTGTCCTTCGCAACGGAAGGCTTTACTGTCTGCCATCGGTGGTATCGATCCCGCCGACTCGAGCCTTCTCACCTTTGATCTGGAGAATTTTACTCCCCGGCTTCCACATCAAATTGCTTTGGTCATTCAAGTCGGGATTAACGGTCTGAACGTTCATAGAGCCGTCGTAGATGAGGGTGCATCTACTTGCGTTATGTCCTCCGCTTGTTGGAAGGCCATCGGCTCTCCAACCTTGTCGTCATCTCCCAATGCCCTTGAGGCATTTGATGGTCGGGAGTCTAAACCCCTGGGAGTTCTCGAGAGTCTGGCGATCACATTACAGGGAAAAACTGTCAACGTGGAAGTAGAAGTGGTTGACGCTAAACTCAACTACAATATACTTCTTGGCCGCAGCTGGACCCATGCCATGCTCTGCGTGCCGTCTACCATCTTTCGATTCATTAAGTTCCCTCACGAGGGCAAGATTGTCACGGTAGATCAGTTGTCATTTTTCACCTCTAGCTCTGAGAACAACGTGCCGTATGTGGATCAAATTCCGAATCCCCCAGACAGCATAGGACCTGGTCTCTTCAAAGACCCAGTCCTCATGGGTATTTTCCCTGCGCCGCCACCGAATACCGCTCAAGTCAACATGTTGTCCGGGACTGATGACCCCTGGCTGATTCCTACACCTGAGCAGGTATATGAGTTTGGAGAATCCATGCCTTTAACGCCAGTAGAGATCAGCTACTGTGAGATTGTTGCTGCATCGGACCCTCCACCTCCTCGGCATGCTCCGATGAGCATGGCTCTTGACGTCTACTCACAATCCCCCTGGCTTGGTCAGGCTGATTCGCCTGATCCTCTTAGAGAGACTTTTCCCTCAGATGAGGCTATCATTGAAACTATGTCTCTAGAGGAGCTACCCTGGGGCGATGGGCATCATCGTTCCTCGTTTATGCCTAGCTTGGGGGCAATGACGGATTGTCTCGAGCGCTATGCTACTCAGGTTCCTTCCCCTCCTCTTCGAACACCGATCTTGACGCATGAGGTCTTTTCGGAAGGCAATCTGAGTAACATTACTCAAACGGTTCCTATCAACATCTCTGTCAAACCAGGGATTGTTGAGAACATTCATGTGGGTGTGACCTGTTCTCCTGAAGAGATCCGGGTCTATACGGAACTTTTCAAAGAGTTCAGAGATGTTTTTGCATGGTCCTACGAGGAAATGCCGGGAATTGATCCTAGTATTGTCGTGCACGAGATTCCAACCTATCCAGGTGCGAAACCCGTGCGCCAACGCTTGCGTCCCATGCATCCTCGGAAAGCCGCCGCTATCAAGGCAGAGGTTGAAAAACTTCTGAACGCGGGTTTTATTTATCCGATCCCCCTTACAGAATGGGTGTCCAATATCGTCCCTGTCGATAAAAAACAGGGTACCATTCGAGTCTGTGTAGATTGTCGCGATATCAATCGCGCCTGTCCTAAGGATAATTATCCCACTCCGTTTATCGACCAGATTATCGACGATTGCGCCGGGAGTGAGATCTATTCCTTAATGGACGGTTTCTCAGGTTACAACCAGATAAATATTGCACCTGAGGATCAACATAAGACCACATTCATCTGTCCGTGGGGCACTTTTGCGTACAAAAAACTCTCGTTCGGCTTAAAGAACGCTGGCGCCACGTTTCAGCGTGCGATGTCATACGCTTTTCATGATATTCGCCATATTGTCCAGCCTTATGTGGACGACTTGCCTGCCCATTCGGGTAAGCGAGAGGACCATCCTGAGCATCTCCGCCAGATATTCCTTCGTTGCAGACGCTACAATATTAGGCTCAATCCTCATAAGTGCGTCTTCTGCGTTGATTATGGCCGTCTTTTAGGCTTTATAGTCTCGAAAGACGGAATTCGCCTTGACCCTCTGAAGGTTGAGGCCATCATAAATCTCCCGTCACCCTCCTCCCTGTATCAGTTGCAGAGTCTGCAGGGGAAAGCGAATTTTCTTAGACGCTTTATCCCGAATTACGCCGAGGTGGCCAAAGGATTCACTCGTTTGTTAAAGCAGAATGTTCCCTTTCATTGGGACGAAATCGCTCAAGAATCTTTTGAGAAGCTGAAGACATTGCTAGTCAATGCTCCGTTGCTTCGTCCTCCGGACTACCACCGCGACTTTACTTTGTATCTAGCCGCCGCATTAAGCACCATCGCCATGGTCTTGGTGCAGGATGACGAGAACGGTGATGAACATGTCGTTTATTACCTATCTCAGAACCTTCTCGACCCGGAAACGCGTTATGCACATGTTGAGAAGTTGGCCTTAGCAGCCGTACACGCCGTACAACGCTTTCGCCATTACATCCTTTTGCGCACGATAACAGTGGTTTCAGACTGCAACCCTATGACGTATATTCTTTCTAGACAATTACTAGGGGGCAAGTACTCCAAATGGATCGTGATCCTGTAGGAGTTTGACTTGGAATTCACCACTGCCAAGTCAACTAAATCACTGGTCTTCGCGGATTTGATATGTTCTCTCCCTACGGACTCTATTCCTGAACACTCTGAAGATCATATACCGGACGAAACGTTGTTTCTTATCGATACTCGTGATCCTTGGTACGGTGACATCATAGTGTATCTTCAGACCGCGACATTTCGGTCTGAGTTGGATAAAGCTGCACGCCGTCGAATTCGGCACCAGTCCCAACCCTACCGCATAGTGGGAGATACCTTATATCGTATTGGAGTAGATTCGGTGCTCCGACGATGCCTTACCTTGGACGAGGCTGAGAAAGTCTTGAATGACTGCCACAGTGGCGCCTGTGGCGGACACATGTCCGGATATGCTACTGCCCAGAAGATTCTACGGGCAGGTTATTTCTGGCCTTCTATATTCAAGGATTGTATCACTGCAGTCCGAAAATGTCATCCATGCCAGATTTTTCAGCGCAAGATGCGCGCGCCGCCGTTGCCATTGCATCCCGTTATTACCGTCGGCCCGTTTGCGAAATGGGGCGTAGATTTTATGACGTGTAACCCTCACTCGGCCGGGGGGGCATGCGTATATCATTGTCGCCGTCGACTACTTCACTAAGTGGGCCGAGGCGATGCCTACACTAGCTGCTGACGGAAGAACGGCTGCTTCATTTTTATTCAACCATGTTATTGCACGATTTGGGGTTCCTCAAGCTATCGTCACTGATCACGGTACTCATTTCCGCGATTACATGATGGCGGAGCTGACAGCTGCGTTGGGCCTGCGTCACGACAGCTCAACGCCATACTACCCTCAAGCGAACGGTCAGGTTGAAGCAGTGAACAAGGTTTTGGTCACCATGCTTCAACGAACAGTTGGGATTCATAAATCTAGTTGGCATCTCCAACTGTTCTCAGCTCTCTGGGCGTACCGAACATCTGCTAAAAGTGCAACCGGATTCACACCATTCCAACTGGTGTACGGTTTGGAGGCTACTTTGCCGGTTGAATGTGAAATTCCTTCGCTCAAATTAGCTGTGGAGCTCTTACCGGATACTTCTCCTGAGGAAGAGCGTCTTCTGTATCTCGAACGGTTGGATGAAACCCGTCGTCTAGCTGCTTTGATCATCGAAGCACAAAAGAAGAGGGTGAAATCTCATTTTGATCAATCTGTCTCTCCCCGTTCTTTCATCGAAGGAGACCTAGTCCTCTTGTACGATCAGGCACATGATAAGCTTGGAGTCGGTAAACTCCAGCCTATGTGGCACGGTCCCTATATTGTAAAACGCGTTTTGAAAAATGGGGCCTACGAGCTTATAGATTACGAAGGAATTCCATTGGCGCAGCCCAGAAATGGGTTGTACCTTAAGAAGTACTACGCCTGAAATGATTTCTTGGTGTGGTGTGTGTACATAGGTGTGTGATTGTCATTTGTGTGCATGGTGTGGTGTGCTTTGTAAACATCTTTCTGCTGATCGGGTCTTCCTGGTTGTGCAGATGTCTATTCATCTATTTGTTGGTTTCGCGGATGGTGCCTCTCGCAGTACCAGGAATTTGTATTCCGCAGCCTGGGTAATCTACGATCCTGCTGGTGAGTTGATTGACTTGCAAGGTGTGTGTTTAGGACGTACCACGAACAATATCGCGGAATATAGCGCCGTGTTGGAATTATTAACCGAGGCAGTAAACCTTGGCATCCGTGAATTGCTCGTGTACCTAGATTCACAGCTTGTAGTGTTGCAGCTGAACGGGCACTATTCGGTAATAAACCCGTCCATTTTACGATTGTATTTGCATATTCGATTACTGGAAAGGAATTTTGAGTACATTACATATCATCATATACCCAGACATTTGAATACATTAACAGATGCAGTAGCAAATTTGGTGTTAGACAGGCATTTGCGCAATTTATAAATCATCATCTCATGTAAAGAAGACTCATCCAGAAATAGATATGTATATATATAGATATCGAAATGTTTACATAAAGTGTGTCGCATAAAACTCAAAAAATATACATAATTGTCTTAATACATCCTGAGACACTGTGTCTCTCAAAAAATAGGTGTAGCTAAATCCTAGAGACTAATCCGCATGGTGCCCATGATAGCACGTCACTGCACGCACTAGCCGCCTCAGGATTCGGTGGAGCCGGTTTGGAACTCCCACCATATGGCGCTGGTACTCCATCGGTACGTCTGACAGTCGGGCATAGTCTGGGATCCCATGGACGATCCCCTCGAGGTTCTGAACCAGTGCCTCTCCTCCGGTACCTTCCCCCTGGATCTCGGGGGCGAGTTGTGTCCTCCGGAAGATAGGAGACATCCCGGCTGGTCTCTCAGGTCCTACATCTGCATGCATATATAATTGTGTTAAGACAAGTGTGTATTGACAAAAAAAAAACATATAAACATGAAATCAAAAATTTGAGGTCTTACCCAGCTCCTCGTCCCAGTCATCCCCTTCTGGTAGTGGGAGATCTGGGTCTCCTGTAAAGTCAGTTCCTGAATAGGGCCAATCTTCCACAACGATCAGTTGGCGCCGTAGCCACCTAAAGAACTTTGGCTTCCAGGACATCTGTTGGCCACCTCCAGATCTGGGCATCAGTGCTGCCCAGCGAGCCATTCGCGGCTCTCGTGGTACCGGACTCGCCACATGGGCCTCTTGGCCCTGGAAGGTTGGTATGCGTTCCAGAATGAACAATACCAAGATAGAACCATACCCAAACTGCTTCAGTTTCCCCTGTTTGCACTTTGTGAGCTGCCTTTTCATATTGATGGTCACAGCTGTTGCCCAATCATACAGTCGGGGACCCATGCATTCTGAGGCTAATAGGAGTTGAGTCTTCGTGGCCTCGTGCGGAGCCTGCGACCCAGCAGCCCGCGTAATGGTGTGGAGAACTACTCTCAGTGCTAGATTAGGGATGGTGGAGATGTATACTTTCTTACTTCCTGATCCTGTTTGTGCCCCTCGGCACACCCGCGCCATTACCTCTTCCATCTTTTCCCCTGATGGTCTGCTCCCAGTCAATACAGGGATTGGACCTCTGCGGGACAATCCAGTAATAAAATAAATGTCTGTGACCTCCAATTCCAGCACCTGGTCTCGTATTCTGAATACTTGGTCATTTTCATCCCAGATGTTGATTAGATATTGGAGAAGCTCGGGCTGAGCTCGTAAGCATGGCGTGAGGAAGAACTTTTTCAATCTGCAGTCTCTCAGAGCGTTCATGCAAGCCTGGCTTTGCATGGCCTCTTCATCCTCATCTCCGTGTTCTCGTTCCTTCCATTCAATTGCCATTTTGAGTGTTTATCTGCATTCACATGGTCAAAAACCCCTGATTAGATCTTTGGTGAGCTTCAAATTTCAAGAAATTTGATGTAAATATTGGAATTTTAGGCGGAAATTTGGGTTCCGCCGCTGGCGCGACTGTTTTGCTAACAGTCGCGCCAGGTGGCGCGGGCCTTTTGGTAAAAAGAGCTCAGTGGCGCGGGTCCGTGCCCGATACCCACGCCACTGGGCCCGGCCCTAAAATTTTAAAAGTGCCCTTACAGAACTGATTTATGAAGGGAAATCATTAAAAAATGTATGGAAATGAAGAGAAAAGGAACGCCTCTTACCTGTGACAGACGAGACGCTGAATAGTTGCCTAGATTGGTCGCAATTACCGTCAGAAGATTCTGCTCCAAATGGACCACTGTTGCTTTCCACAAGGTAAATAGTAAAAAGTAATTTCATTTTTTACCAATTAGACATATTTATAACTTTTTCACGTCAAATGAGCTTTAAAAGTTATTTTTGTCAAATATTTGCATGTATTATGTCGAAAATGGATTTTACGCTTGCTTGGTATGTGCAGCAGCAGGTTTTTGCGACTTAAAAGGTGGAAACGAGTTATATTTTATACTTTTTCGGACTCGGTAAATACACGAAAAAGTCACTCCGGAGTCATCTTTCAGCTCTTTTCTGACTCTCTAAATATGAAAAGATCGCCGAGGCCCTTGTCGTTTCGATCTCGTTAAAATGGACACGAATCGACATTCACCCGGTATAAGTTTAACCCTTTTTCGGGCTGGGATGGATTGATTACGAAAAAGGAATACCCTAGCCTATCGCGACTAGGAGGTTTTCCCGGATATTGTTTTCTACCTTTTCGGATCTGGGGAACTATTTACGAAAAGGGACTTGTGGAGTTTTCTTTTCCGTTGTCTTTTCAAACTCTCTAAACATGAAAAGACGCCGAGTTCTTCCTTTGTCAGACTCGTTAAACCCTGATGACATTGGATTTCGTCGAAATGACGTTCTCCGAGTTTCTCCTTCCTAGGACTCGTTAAATGCACTAGGATGGATTCGCCAGAAGGGCGGACTTATATCACAAGCATATGCTATCCCCTTCAAGCTTGTTATCAAAAATAATTGGGGTACTCGCCAGAAATGGTGGGGGAAAAATGGAACCATCGTCGTTGTCGTCGGCAGTATGTCGCTCTTGAACATGGCGCTTGTCTGCATTCGTGTCGGGTTGGGGACATCTCATCTCGCTGCTTCACTTTGCCTCCATGGGTTTGGGTAATCTCTTTTGACCTCTCATCTGTTCACTGCCTCGTCGCCATGACCTTTGATCCGTTGATGTCAAATACTGCCAAGTCCATTGTCGTGCCGTTCGTATGTTCAAGAGAAGTTGGCCTTTGCAAATATCAACCTTCCTCTGTTTCTCATATGATCCTGATTCGCAACAAAACATTATGTTTCTCTGTCTCGTGTCGATGATGTGGGAATCATTATGGCCCACCTTCGATCAAGGTCACTTCCTGTCGACTTCAACTCATTATCCGGGAAGTTGGTCTAGAGACTCCTGATGGTACCTTGGAGCCTGCATGCCTCAATGGCAGGTTCGTCGCATTCGACGTGAAGTTTACATCATTGACTTCCGATCGAATGATTCTGCGAGTGTTCGACGTCAACTCATTTATTCACACGCCGTAGATTGTACCTGTAGTACCTTGAGGACCATTGTCATTATTGGTGGTTTCTCTCGCGTATGTTAACAACTTTCATCATTGGCTGGTAATCAGACGATGTTCTTGCATGTTCGACATCAGCTCACATATTCACATGCTCGAACTTATACTTGTTTGGGTCGAGATGGAGCGCAAGACCCTGGATTGTGTCTGTTGTAATCTAGGCTGCGATTGTGGATTATTATCATTATGTACATAACTCACTGATTGGATGGCTGTGACCATACCTGAGTCTATTTGTTTGATCTTAGTTGGATGGCTGCGCCCATACCCTAGATCCGGATTATAGCATACTCTGTTCGGATGGCTGCGTCCATACCATATATATACATCATGTACTTGAGATATCAGTTGTATCTTTCTGTGCAGGTTTTCCGACGGCGGGCCTTCAGTTGGACATGTTCTCGTAAAGCATTTCACCCCTCTCTCTCTCGGGCCTCATGCTTTAGGGGGCATCTGTTACACAGTAATTTGTCACCGTCCCTGCCATTCCCCGTCCCGCACAATGGAGGACCCATTATGTGACCTGTGAACACTGTCATGCCTTGAAAACATCATCAATGCATCCCTCTGAGTATGAGCTTCATTTCCCCTTGAGACATCTCCTTGCAAAACTCATGAAAAACAACTCTTTTTGCATTGGCGCGGGTAGAAAGTTCAGTTCTCGCGCCAATCAGGGAAATCCTGTAAAGAGGTCGCGCCACTTGGCGCTCTTTCATAGAGCAGCAATCGCGCCACCCATTTTAGGGACTGTTTTTTAAATATGGATGGCGGAAGTTGAGTTCAAACAAACTCACAACCATTGCCTATCTTGAGTTGGAGGTTTGGCTGCGGGAGTTCTATGGAAAGGAATTGGTTTTGCCACCTCCCATGGAACCTTCCTTGTTGATAGGGCCAATCCCATAATAATAGGGATCCCAACTCCCTCCTTCCCCATCTATAAAAGCCTGCTCAAATCCATGGCAAGCTAGTCTTGAAGTGCTGAAGCTTTGCATATCCCTATTCCCAAGAGCCTTTGTGCTGTAAAGAATCCCTTCTTTCCCTTAAGGCCAACTCAAGTGAGGAGACCATTGTCACGAGACTCTGGAGAGGTTTTCCCTTTCCTTGGCGAGCTTTGCGAGACGTGGACGACCGGAGACCCGTTCGAAGGAGGCTGCGACGTCAGAACTTGGTTGTAACTTCTATTCGTTTATCATTTAATAGATGATTATGATTATGGTTCCACTCCGTTTTCCATCATGTTAATGCGAGTAATATCTTTTCTGACCGATGTTTAGTTACGTATGTTGGTTCCTATGCTTGTATCTGTTCGTTTCTTCTATGTGCAGGTGTTCATCCGCGGAGATCGTGGAAGGATTGTGATCTGCCAGGGCTGAAGGACGGGGACACTTCTTCTTCTTCAGATCATAGCGTTGGAATCCAGGTAGGCTTCTATCCCAAGTCTTTCATTCGTAATTAGGAGCTTGTGTCATAGCATTGTTTGTTTGTTGCTAGACCCCTGCTGGGCTAGTAGGGATCGCCTCTGTCCGCAGAGGGGATTTACCTCCTCAACACTCGCAAAACTTCTTCCAAGAATAGTGCACAATGGATGTCACATAGGATGAAGGTGAAAATCTCAAGGAAACAAGGGTTTCTTGAAAATCTGGGAAGTGCAGGAGACACAGGGAAAATATCAAACTTGGTCAGGGCTATAACAGGGTATAATATCTATAATTATCTCTCTTCTTCCTCCTTAGGCCATTCCCTTGAGGGTTTTTTATACTCCCTCAAATTAGTTTTTTCAGTTGGGGAATAGTTAGGCCACGGGATGGGGTAGTTAAGTTACAGGAACAACCATAAACCTCGCCTCCAAAATAGGAAAATTTTATATTTTTTAATATTCTAAATAGCATACGCGGGTTTACTATTATGGACCCGAATGTATACGCAGAAAAGTCTGGGTAGAATCGCGTATGGATTTTGAAATACTGTTTTTTGAGAAATGTGACCAAGTCTGAATGGAAGGGCTGCCCAAGGCCAATGCATAAGTCATCGAGTATATAATGGTGATAAATGATGTTGTAATAGATGCCCACTAATATATGAGGTCAGAAGGGGTACCTGATGGCCGAAATGTATTATGTGCATAGAAAGAACCTTGCGAGGACTAGAAAGGACTTCACCAGATTTTAGCCTACCAAAAAACTAGTGATAGAAATCAGAAAGATAGCTCATGTGTGAGGCGGGCATACCCATGCTCAGTGAAAGAAAAGCATGTCTGCATATGAAGTATGGAGCGGATCCAATATGTATACAAGTATAGCTGAAAATGTAAATTATATAGTGAATCATATGATTGCTGCCCGGAAGTATAAGTCAAAATCATGTCCAAGTATCACATATAGAAGACTGATCAATGATGTTGCAAGGATATATGATCACTGAAGTCACAACTGAATCTCCACGTACCAAATCAAAAGTGGTGGAACAAATGGTACAACACACAACTCAGGGGCCAACATATAATATGTTGTTGTGATGAAACTGCAACATTTAAGGGTGGATGGTATTACTGGCAGAAAATTGAAGAAGCTATTAGAGTGAACCAAAACATGCTGATGCAAACCCGAGGTCTTCACTGATCACCATGGCACAATTCTACACAATGGGTGTTAACACTGGAAAATCGTACAAGCAGAGGACGACATTATTTATTGTCAAGCAGAAGGATTTACAGGGCTGAAAGACATTATAGAATCTGGAAAGTATTTAAAAATCTCTAAGGTCTGAGGAAAAATAAAATTTGAGCAAGTCATAAATGCTTTTGCGCGCATAATCCTTCATGAAGAGCCCCTTTGTGCGCCTTTTGACCCAAAATGCGCGCAATCCTGGGAGTGGCAAAAGTCACTTTCCGTGACCACAAAAAGCACACTCCAGGACAATGATTTTTCACTTGAAGCCGCCTAAGGACAACCACCAAAGCCTCCTTAGACATCAAGGGAGAACACAATGGAATATTTGTGGCACACAAAGGAATCATTCCCCTCTCTTGGGTCACCATCCACAATGTACCAAGATAGGGAAGGAGGATATGAATTCTCCTATATAAAGCCACCAAGAGATGAAGAACTTGAGAGCACATTGTTATGCTGGCTAGAATTTCCCAAGAAATACTAGCAGTGTGCGATCTGGAGATGAAGATAGAGAGGACTCAATTGTTGGCCATCCAACAAGTTCATTCCACCACAGTAGAGAGAGGGAGACTTTGCACTAAAGCAAGCTTGGAAGTAAAAACATCCTTGCATCAGGACTTAGAACCCATGTTCTAAGGGCCCTTTGGCAAGAGGGTTAAAGTTTCATCCTCATTTCCTACCAGCACTCAATAAGAGGGGCTGAAGATCCACCATTTGTATTATTGTAGTTGTTTGACTCTATTCAGAGCTTTTGTTTTATTTGTTTCAGTTTTAGTTTAGTTTTAGTTTATATATGCATGCTATTTATCTATCTAGTATGTTTATGATTCTAGCTTGTTCCACTAACTTGCTTGACTCCACTTCTATTTATGTATGTGACCAATAACTTAAGAGGGTAAACCACACCCCTTAATTTGGTGTGATTTCATACATGTGTGCACCAAACACACTAACACAGGATTAGCGACTCCACTAACGTTTATTTCCAAGTTTATGTGGTTGTGCCTTTTTGCAGAGACCCCTGTTTGTGTTGTGGAGTCAAGCTGAATTTCCTCCTTTTTTCTCTTGCAGTCCCTAGTTCATCTCAAGTGACTGACTATAGCAGAACGACTCCAAAAAATTACTTTTGCAGGAATTTGCATGCTTTTCCCTCCCACAGACGTGCCCAGGGCGCGCGTTCAGAGCTAACTTGCGCGCAGACATCGCGCCTATTGCAACCTTTTGCGCGCAAAAGACAGAAAGAGAAATTTCTCCCACATTTCTATCTTTTTCTGCTTGTAAAGTGCTTGGCATCCCATAATACATCTGCCAGCACTAGTTGAGGTACCCCGCAGCTTGTTAAAGCTCACTCTTAGCTGGTTTTTGTAGGCTTAGTGTCAATTTTATTTCAAGTTGATTTTTGCAAAGTTCACACATAGTTTAAGTAGGGGGGGAAATTAACTTGCATTTCAGAAAAAATAAAAAAAAAATAAAAATAAAAAATAAAAAATAAATAAAAATAAATAAAAATAAATAAAAATAAAAATAAAAATAAAAAAATAAAAAAAAATAAAAATAATAATAATAATAATAATAATAATAATGTTTTGCAAATTTATGTACCAACACACCTAGATAATTAGCCAAAGTAAGTGGCCCAAGTCCACGCATGCTTAGCTAGTTTCGTTTTCTAGTGTAAAAGTTATTAGTTTAGTTCAATTTTTGCACTAGGATTTCGGGACTAGGGTTGAATTGTCAATAGAAGAGCAAGTAATCTTTGTTGCCTTTGCACCCTTCAGATATCCTAAACAAGCATATGAACACTCTCTATTCACAACTCACCATCTCCCTTTAGTTGATCACATAGATTAACTAGGAAAAATAGAAAGCGGCCCATATCCGCACATGTTTTTCTTTGAGCAAGGAACAATACAACATAGTTTAATAGGGGATTTTGAAAAGGATCATTGCATATCCACATGTTCAAACTATGTGCTTGTCCACTTTTTTCTCACACACATCCACCCACTAAGCAAAGCAAATACACCTAAAACTGACTTAACCAAACTCACTAAATTCTCCCCACAGGGGCCACAAAAGAATTTATAGTTTAAGCTAGGATCAAGGGGGTAGGCATCCAATAAGCCACCTTGATTATTCTTCATCTTGAAACATAGAAGTTGACTGTTTAGGGAGCTTTAAATCCACCTATCAACCCACAAAAAAGAAAACCCGAGCGCAGCAGAGACCCGTTTCAGAGGGGGTTAGACTTAGGTGCAGTGTGTGCGGTATCACTTGGGGCTACCTGACCCCACTGATACTCGGTACTATCAACTGACTTACCAAGAAGCCTAAGAATCGAACACTCACGTGGGACAGTGGTAATTAGTGGCCAAATCTAGGGCATCCTTTCCCTGTAGGTGATGGTGAAGGCAAGCACTAGATCCTCTACCCCTACCTTGGTAGATTTTCTTCGGTTGACTGGGGGCGTCGCCAGCTCTTATGGGACGTTGTGCCAGCACTCGCAAGATATCTTCTCAAGGCCCAGTTACATTTGAGTGTGTGAGGATGAATAGGTCTTCTAGGATTTGAGTATCATACGCAAACAAAAAAAAACCACTTTTTTGATTGCTTGATCACATAGAATTAATTTAAAGGGAAAATTAATTTTATTTTCGCTTTGTTTTATGTATGCGATTGGAAGTTTTCTTTGATCATAGACTCTATCCTCTCAATTTTTTCCAAAACCAGATCTAGTCGACACCAGAATAGAGCCAACGGGACCTCGTCGATCTAGGCGTATTTTGGACCTCCCCCCATTATTGGGAGGGGTTCCAGGTCTTTCGCCATTTAGGCGTCAGAGACGGAATGCTGCCACCATTATTGGTTCGTCCTTTATTTGGGAATCCTTAGTTGGGAACCCTAGTTGATCTCCCAATGCCACACCACACACCACTCCTCACACAACCCCTAGGGGGCAGAGGAGTGCAACCCATTCGGGAAGCCAGTCGAATACATAGCAAGGTACGTTGCAGACCAACCCTCTTCCTAACCGGAACTTTGTGTTTTCGCAAGTTACAATGGCATCAACCTCCCAGTCACCTTTCTTAGCTTCGTTAAATCTACCAGATTTAACAAAGCTGACGAATTACCCCATCATGCATAACCCTACATGGCCTCCCGTGCCCACAAAGCTCCCTTCGGATATTCCAAATTTCGAAGGAAAGCAAGCGGAAGACCCAGTTAATCATGTCATGACCTACCACCTATGGTGCTCATCGAATAGTATCATTGACAACACATTTCGATTGAGACTATTTCAATGCACTCTGACAAGAGTAGCAGCGAAATGGTACGTGGAGCAACCCTTTGCTTCACATGGAACATTTAGCGCCCTCGCCGCCGCATTCCTAAAATATTTTCAGTTACCCATTCACCATGATTCCAGAATGGAATTACTGACACATTTTAGACAAACCCCCGTGTCCATATCTAGGACCATCTCCACAAATGGAGGCGATGTCATAGTTTATGTAAAGCAAAACTCGACGACCGGGTTATTTTAGATCTATTCCTGAAAACTCTCACTGCAAATATTTCAAAGGATGTGGCACAACAAAGGCCCACATCCGAAGAGGATGCCATTAGCAAAGCCCAGCAACTTGAGCTGATTTATACATAGTCAGGATACATTTACAATATCCTGCACAACGCCCCGCACTTGCAAACTTATCAAGAATTACCAGGCGCGTCGAACTCTGCAGACGGTCTCATTGGGTCATTGACCCAAAGTTACCTAGGCAGCAGCAGTCAAAACCCCAGTTATACGCATGGTTCTACCCAGAACGTACCACAACCCGGTTTTCAAAGTCATCATATGCCTCAGCAAAAAATTTCCAATAGGGCGCCAACGTATCACCATGGAGGACCCTATCCTTCGGCTCAGGGGACCCAGTACGCAGAGATAAACGCTGACGAAAGAGCTCCCCTCTAACAGCCAGGTGCAAACCAGGGACCGCGTTATACTCAGTCCCGAGCACAAGACTTGCCTATGCAGACCAATGCACAGGTGAACTTTGTGTAGCGTTCCCAAAACCAACCACACCAGTTATATAACTAGGAGAACTACCCTCCTAACGTGATGAAGAAAAAATTTAAAAAAAACAAGCCCAAAGGGAATCCTGGACATGGGGGCAGCAACTAGCAACGTTCGCTGCGATCCCAGGCTAGAGGCAACTTCAACCGGAATCATAACTAGGAGCCAAGCAATTCCCAACGATAGAGCAAAAGGCCACATCTTCGAACAAACCATTCTTGTTCGATATGTGGTGAGTACAGCCATTATACTCACCACTGTCCCGATCTCCCTGATTTAAAGAAGCTACAGAGTAACCGAGGACAAGGAGGATCTTCCCAGCAAACAACTGTGATGCAAGAACCTTTCCCCCATCAAGGGACGGTCAACACTCAGCAACAAAACCCATAAGACTCCAGGAAAAATAGCCATGAAATCTACATGACTGGCAAAGAGATGTTTTTCCAAACACAGAATCGCAATTACGACACCCCACCAGACACCAACATGTCAAGGTCGAGTACCAGTGCACTCACTGCACCTTTGACCATTTCAAAGATGCTTATCAGACCATTGCCAAAGATGGCGAAGGGACCCATTAGGCGGGCGGGAAACTACTCCAAAGTGGCCCATAATTATAGCATTGTGGACGATTTAGCCCAATCTTCCGCTGCTATGTTAGCTTTGGAAGTATTGCAATCATGCCAAAAACAACATAAAACCTTACTTTCTGCGTTAGGCGCTATTGACCCTGCCGATATGTACCTAATGGCTTTTGAATTAAACAAATCCACCCCTAGGCTTCCTTCGATGGTCGCCTTTCAGATACCAGTGTCGGTCCAGAATATCAGCATTCATCAATCTGTCATTGACTAGGGTGCATCCACGTGCATCATGTCAAAAAATGTTTGGCAGAAGTTAGGGTCTCCCAAACTAAAACCTTCAGTCATCACGCTTAGAGCATACGACAGTCGTCCTTCAACCCCCATCGAACTCTACCAAAACGTCTTAGTCTGCTTAGTCGAAAAGACGGTACATATAGACATTGAAGTCTTGAATGCTCAATTGGACTATAATATACTCCTTGGTCGGAGTTATATGTACGCCATGTCAACCATAGCCTCCTTCGTCTTTCGCATTATGATGTTCCCCCACAAGGACCACATCATTACTGTTGACCAATTGACACATAGTGAGAAGCGACCCCTACAAAACACTGATGTAATTCTACCCTATGTATATACATCATTAGATGCGCTTTCACAGTACCAAGAATATGGCCCTGGCCAGTTCAAACCATCGTCCGTTCTAGGATCAATCCTAGGAGATCCCCCCATTATCCCTGATTCATCACTCGATGTCACAGGGGCTCTAATGTGCATGATGTCCACATAAAGAACCGAAGCTAGTTAGGACATAGACATAAACATTAATGACACCGAGTCATCAGCCACGACAACCTCTCTTGCCTACGCCACATCCCAAATCCCTTTTCTCTACCCCCCAGTTGGTTTCGTCTCCCAGCAGGATTTGGCAACACTGGTGTTACCAAACATATTATTGGCAATACCAATTTGGTATCTCATCCCCCCTACAGGAATAGGAGCCACACACATCACTGCCATAGGGTTGAAGCCCCTCAATCCCAAGGAGGCCACACCCATCCAAGAAACAGTCGAAACTATTCCTGCAAAGGAAATTTCCATTGCAAAACCGGTGGTTACGGCTAAGAAAACCGAAAAGAGAGGAAAGAAGATGGAGACCCCCATCAGACAACGAGAATCACCGGTTTGTGCCATATGCGACATAATAGGACACCCTACCCATATCTGCCCAGATCTAGATGAATTAAAACCATTCCTCGGCTCCGAGGCAGACATCACGACGTCGCGTTCCCATAAAAAGTAACCTTCCACAAAAGGAAAAGGCAAAGCATTGCATACCAATCACGCATGCGCTATCTGCAGCAGCTATGGGAACTATATCCATCACTGCCCAGAGATGTTGTGATATAGGGATACCTTACACGCCATCGAGCGATCCTATCAAGAGGATCCCTCCACCTAGTCTGCTGGTGATGAACCTCATACCATCCTGTACCTACAAGAAGAACGAAGGGAACCAGAACGATCGCTAGTCATGCCCCCTCTCGTCATAAGTTGCACATTGTGCGATGAACGTGGTCACTTCCTTGAAGAATGCACAGCCCTGGAACTCATCCATAGATGGTATCTTATAGAACGGGGTTACTATGTTGGATTGTGGGAAACACAATTCACATGTCCTTTATTCGCCGACAATCAACTTCTGGAGAATTGTCACTATATCCCCCGATTCCGGCTAGCCCTCACTAGTTTACGCTCAACGATAGTACGCCTCTCCCAAGAAGATGACATGGACGCGAAATCCATAGACAACTCCACAACCCAAGAGGATGTGATGAACAGATACATCATATTCTTGTCAGCTGAAAAGTGACCAATCCGGGAACCCCTAGTTACCCCCAACTGCTCTTTATAGAGAAGGCCAACATGCGCGTTATGCAAAATGCCCAATCACGTGGTCGCCACTTGCCCTGACTTAGCAGCATTACGACGTTGGTTCCATGCCAGACCACAAACTGAGCACGATGGGACCCCCATATCTAGGCTATTTTTCATAAGATGTCAGGGCAATTACTATGAACAACGTTGTACCTATATCTCGCGAGTTCGTCCTACCATCGATATGATTCACACCATAGAGAAGAAATGGGATGATACCCTCAGGTGATTTAGGAAGTACATCACCCCTAGGCCAGTGACCCCACACCCATATGGGCATGATGGGCAAACTAGGATGACGCACCAAGCAATCATGACCCAGGCCAAGCCTAAGATAACATGTGGACTATGCGACCTGAATGACCATCGGGTCAATCGGTGCAGAGAACTGAAGCCCCTTGCAAATAGTTTTCATACAGTCTCTTCACTCCCTCAGAAACTTCTCTCTAACTAAGATAAGATCACGCGTACCTATTCCCGGATTTGTTCACACTTTCACCATACGATTAAATGTGTACATCTCCCCAAGCTAAGAGCGGCAAGAGCAGTCTTAATTCTACACTCCCACAAAGAGTTAGACACACCCAAGCCAACAACACGGAAATGGAAGCAGAAGACCACCTCTTCTACAACAGATCCTTTCCAAGCATCCACATCAGGGATGATGAGTAGTGTTGATTCCCATACAATCTACTCAGTTGGAACAGTGGTACCATGCACCATATGCACTGCCAAAACCACACACCAGAGGTATGCCCGCTAATGGAAACATTCAGGCACCTCTGCAACAGGCACAATTTTCACCCATAGTAAATTGACCATCCTAGAGGGGAACCCAACCTTACGTCTACACAAACTCCCATCATGAAGATTCTCCCCCCACCGAACACCGACAAAACAATTCACCATATACGATTTGTATCATCGCATATCGGAAATAGGATTGCAACCGCCCCCACATCCCAGGATTTCCACCTTATTCCTATCGCCAAAGATGAAGGTACCTTGCACTTTTGCATTGATTTCTGTGAGATCCCAAATTTTCATGCCGCTATCAAATTCCTTGATGATACCTAGCCTCTTGAACAACGCCTAGTACAACTAGAGCTCATTAACGAAAGCTGACGATTGTCGCTGCAACAAAACGAGGCCCATAAGAAAAGGGTAAAAGCATCATTCGACCGCCACATCAACCCTCCCTCATTCACTGAGGGAGAACTAGTCCTCCGCTACGATGTCGCAAAAGAAGCCCTAGGGCCAGGGAAGTTCGAAACCTTGTGGAAAGGACCCTACATCATCAAACATTGCCTCTGATAGGGGGTACACATCTTGATGGAACTAGACAGGACATGCCTCAACAACTCCATCAACGGTCTTTACCTCAAGAAATTTTACTCATAAGTGCCAAGATGGCCCTTCCCTAGAGTGAGCGTACACAAACCCAACCCCCTTAGATTTTTGACCAAAAGACTTATTACAAAACGCGCTCAAAGTGCCGCCATGGATCACCAACCTGAAACTTATGTCAGATTTGTTGATGGAGCATCAAGATGGTCTCAAAGTTTAGCCACAGCTGCCTAGGTCATCTATCACCCTGACTGATCGCCATAATATTTTTATTAAAATTATTTATGTAGAACCAATTGCTTTTCAAGTTATATTTTTAATTAACTATTTAAATTGCGTACTTCATATTTTATTCTTCTAAGATATTATATTAATCATTTTTATGTTTTTATTAAACTTATTATAACAAGGGCCAGGTGGTGGATATGTGCAAAAAAGAAAAAGATTGTTATCGATTGTTATACTTTGAGCTTTTTAGCATGTAACTGAGTTGGCATGATTGTGCCTAATATTTTCCTGAAGCTTGAATACTAAATTCCTAAGGTGTCTTTTTCTATGGTGACGTTTTATTTACTTTTTATACAAGTCAACTAGCCACATAATGGCCACTATTTCCCAACTGAAGAAAACTTGTTCAAGTTTCTTACTTTTCTGGGGGAAAATGACATTAACATTACCGATGCTGAGGTATATGTCATATAAATATTTTATAGTCTAAAATTAGTTTATATTTTAGTGTTTAGCATCTTTAATGTCTTATACTCTGCATTGTATCTTCTTTCATTTTCAGAAACTCAATATTGATGGTAAGAACTTACAATTGAAGAAAGAAGAGAACGATAACACTGGAGCGACAAATGTAGAAAGAGAGAGAGAAGAAAATCGGCCTAGTGATACCCTTAAAGAAAATATTTTGCATGAGACACACATATACAGACTGATGTTTAAGCCTTTAGAGATGGTTAATTCACCTGCAATGCCTTGGAAACAAAATGATAATGCTTTGAAGTGATGAAACAATATTTCATGTGTAAATTGCAATCCGACCAATATTAAGTTGGACATTGATATTGTAATACTTGACATTTAATATAAAATAATTTTTGTGGTTGAAATTAAAGCTGCAGAAATTCAGAAGGCGCTGGTGGGGTTAAGTTTCTAAAGTTTTCATATTTTTAGCCTTAGCACAAGTGATAAAGAGTGGGAGGAGATCAGCTTCTCAGAGAGTTTCTAGCCCAAAAAACTTGCAATTTGATTAGAGGATCAAAGAAGAGCTGAATCATAGTTTATTTGGTAGATTTCCAAGGAGGGAAATCAATTTTCAGAGGGAGCAAAGGGTTCCCAGTTCATAAAGGACCCTAGATCCAGATTTGTAGTATAGAGAGGAGGAGCTTCGACGGATTTGCTGAGAAAATGGCTGAAGATGACGTGGCCATGAGCGCTCATGAACCTCAAAAGTGGGGTGACATGGATCTGTAGAGGAGCTACAAAATGTAAATCGAGATCCTTGAGCATCTCATCTCTTGGATCACATGTGAGCTATGGCAACCTTAAGACAATAGCGGGCAAGTGGAGCGATGTGTGCATAGATCACAGATGAGGCAAAGGCAGAGGTAGATATGAAGGCTAGGAGGAGCAGCGCAGAGCAGCAGTAGAAGCACAGAGAAGAGCTGCTTACACAGTGCAAAGTTGTTACAGCACATAAGGCCTCAGAGGGATAGCGCAGTGCAGCAACAGCGTGATAGATTTTAGCACAAGGGGTTGATGTGACTTCAGTAGTGTAGAGGAAGTCTAATTACACAAGCAAAGTTGTAGTTGTGCATCGTTCTTTAGATGCCATCACAAATTTGTAGCCTAAGGAGCTTCAGTGATGAGGATGCATCCCATCAGACTTGTTTTTCAAAGATTGGGCAGGAGATTTAGTTGTGTCTCTCAACAACTGAAGTTGTAGCGCAGCAGATCAACAGTGGCAATGCTATGAGTAGCACAGATGCAACATATTGAGAGGGAGATGCAGTACAGAGGTTATAGTGGCAGTGGCAGAGTCATAGGCAGCAGTACATAATGGCATCATTAATGCAAAGTGGAGTGGTAGCAGGCCAAGCCTCATCAGCAAAGAACTAGTGCCCAAAATCATGTAATGCATAGTGTGATGTATTGCTAGAGCACACCCTTGATGCTAAGAGGGAGTGTTGATATTTTGTGTAGTTGGGGTAGCATCAGTTGTGCTATAGCTCCCAAATTTTGTGGAGGGACTAGAGTACACTTGATATACAAGACCTAGAAATTGATTTGGGAAATTTCATCTGGTTTAGGAGATATTAAATTAATTAATTATTATAATGTATTTCCTAAGTTAAAACTTAGGAAACTTAAATAATTGAAGTGAATTTAGTTAAACGTGTGATGAAATTGTCTTAAGTCACACGAATCAAGCTTTCTTTTAATCTTAGCCATTGATTCAATATCTAATCATGGTCATTGGTTTCCCAATGAGAAAATTGTAAAGAAAAGGCTTGGGGTCATTTTTAAAGACACACAGAGGCAGAGCACTGAAGATAAGTTGAGATTCTAGGGCAGGGTTTTCTAAGAATATTCAGAAGTGTTTAAGTTGCAGAGAGGGGAATTTAGGCCAAGGGGATGACCTGATCCCGGGGTATAGAATACACAAGAGGCATATATTAGCTCAAGGATAACGTAGAAGAGAAGGGAAGCTGCAGCAACAAGGACAATGTAGTCCCTCCAAGGAAGGCATGATTTTTAGTTGGAAACCCTCAGAGAGTTACGCAGAGACCCTAAGGGGTAGCGTAGTGACTGTGTCACCCAGTCCGAGGTAACGCAGTCTCTTCTGGAGCAGCGCTAAGGGTTGGAGGTGCTTCAGAGGTTGACGCGGAGGCTTTCAGGGGTAGCACTGGGGTTTATAGGCCCTAATCTTGGCTGAGTTCTGTAAATCCCATTTGAGGGTGTGGATCAGTCATTATTTTGGCCCTAGATTGGCCAGTGAGTTGTAGATCTAGTGTATTCTCTATCTGGTCTTCCAGATCTAGAACCCATATTTGTGTATTCAAAAATATCCTTAATAATAAAACCCTCCAACAGCCAAAGACCATTTTTCCCGCATTAGATTTTTCCGGGGACTATTTGTCCAAAAATAATTGTGTCACTTTTTCAATGTGTGCATGAACTTGTTCTAAATCTAGATTGGTGGAGATCTATTATGTATCTTGCTTCGATTTTAACTTTAATTTATTTAGTTAATAACTTGTTTAAGTAGGAGGAGAATTACCAGATTAACAGTAATAATTTCTGCATAAAGTGTAAATATTCAGAAATTTCCACATGGTATTAGATCAATTTCAGATCTAGGAGTGTCACTAACAAGAGACTGAAGGTTCTAGTTGCAGGAAGCAGCAGAAACGCAGATCTAAAGGGACAGCGCAGTTTTCAGAGGTAGATTCACGTAGAGGGGAGGGTGACGCTATCTAACATCATCTCCTAGAAAGCCCACGCAATTACTGCACAGAGGCAGCTCAAAAACAACATTGGACTAGTCTGAAGCCAGCCATTGTGATTCAGATCTGAATTTTTCGGATCAAAAAAAGACTGCAGAAAAGCTGCAGAAATTTAGAAGGTGCTGGTGGGGTTAAATTTATGAAGTTTTCATATTTTTAGCCTTAGAAAAAGTGATAAATAGTGGGAGGAGATCAAATTCTCAGAGAGTTTCTAGCCAAAAGAAACTTGCAATTTGATCATAGGATCAAAGAAGAGCTCAATCATAGTTGATTTGGTAGATTTCCAAGGAGGGAAATCAATTTTTAGAGGGAGCAGAGGGTGCACAGTTCGTAAAGGACCCTAGATCTAGATCTCTAGTATAGAGAGGAGGAGCTCCAACTGATTTTCTGAGAAAATGGCTGAAGATGATGTGGCCATGAGCACTCATGAACCTCAAAAGTGGGGTGATATGGATCTGTAGAGGAGCTAGAGAATGTAAGGCGAAATACTTGAGCAACTTATCCCTTGGATCACATGCGAGCTATAGCAGCCTTAAGATAGTATCGAGACAAGTAGAGCAGTGGGTGCATAGATCACAGATGAGATAGAGGCAAAGGCAGATCTGAAGGTTGGGAGGAGCAGAGCATAGTAGAGCAACAGTAGCGTAGAAGTAGCAGCAGCGCAGAGGCTGATGTGACTTCAGCAGTGTAGAGTAGAGTTGCTTGCGTAGTGCAGAGTTGCTACACCATAGAAGGCTTCAGAGGGACAGCATAGTGCAGTAGCAACGTGATATATTTCATCACAAGGGGTTGATGTGACTTCAGTAGTGCAGAGGAAGTCTGATTACGTAGGAAGAGATGTAGTTGTGCATCGTTCTTTAGATGCCAGCACAGATCTGTAGCCTAAGGAGCTTCAGTGATGAGGATGCAGCCCATTAGACTTGTTTGTCAAATATTGGGTAGGAGATTCAGTTGTGTCTCTCAACATCTGAAGTTGCAGTGCAGCAAATCAGTAGTGGCAGTGCTATGAGCAGCACATATGCATCATATTGAGAGGGAGTTGCAGTACAGAGGTTGTAGTGGAAGTGACAGAGTCATGGGCAGCAGTACAGAATGACAGCAATAGTGCAGAGTTTAGCGGCAGCAGGCCAAGCATTAGCAGCACAGAACTAGTGCCCAAAATCATGTAATGCATAGTGTGATGTATTGCTAGAGCACACCCTTGATGCTAAGAGGGAGTGTTGAGATTTTGTGTATTTGGGGTAGCATCAGTTGTGCTCTAGCTCCCAAATTTTGTGGAAGGACTAGAGTACACTTGATCTACAAGACCTAGAAATTGATTTGGGAAATTTCATCTGGTTTAGGAGATATTAAATTAATTAGTTATTTTAATGTATTTCCTAAGTTAAAACTTAGGAAACTTAAATATTTAAAGTGAATTTAATTAAGCATGTGATGAAATTGTCTTAAGTCACACGGATCAAGATTTCTTTTAATCTTAGCCATTGATTCAAGATCTAATCATGGTCATTGCTTTCCCAATGAGAAAAGTATAAAGGAAAGGCTTGGGAACATTTGTAAAGACACACAGAGGTAGAGCACTGAAGCTAAGTTGAGATTCTAGGGTAGGGTTTTCTAAGAATACTCAGAAGTGTTTCAGCTACAGAGAGGGAAATTTATGCCAAGGGGATGATCTGATCCCGAGGTCTAGAATACACAAGAGGCAAATATCAGCTCAAGGACAGCGCATAAGAGAAGGGAATCTACAACAGCAAAGACGACGTGATTTTAAGCAGGAAACCCTCAGAGGATTATGCAGAGACCCTAAGGGGTAGCGTAGTGACTGCGTCACCCAGTCTGGGGTAACATAGTCTCTTCTGAAGTAGCACTGAGGGTTGGAGGTGCTTTAGAGGCTGATGCAAAGGCTTTCAGGGGTAGCGTTGGGGTTTCTAGGCCCTAATCTTGGCTGATTTCTGTAAATCTCGTTTGAGGGTGTGGATCCGTCATTATTTTGGCCCTAGATCAGCCAGTGAGTTGTAGATCTGGTGTATTCTTTGTCGGGTTTTCCAGAACTGGAACCCAGATTTGTGTATTCAGAAATATTCTTAATACTAAAGCCCTCCAGCAGCCAGAGACCGGTTTTCCCACATTGGTTTTTTCCGGGGACTATTTGTCCAGAAATAACTATGTCACTTTGTCAATGTGTGCATGAACTTGTTCTAGATCTGGATTGGTGGAGATCTGTAATGTGTTTTGCTTCAATTTTAACTTGAATTTATTGAGTTAATAACTTGTTTAAGTAGGAGGAGCATTACCATATTAACAGTAATAATTTCTGCATAAAGTGTAAAAATTAAGAAAATTCCATAGTTCTAACCATGTAGACGTTTGTTGCACTCATTTCCAAAGTTTTGAGCATTGTCGTACAAGTGTCTTCATGGTCGTCGCTAAGTGTATCTTTAGTGTCGTACTTTCCATAACTTGTCGCACATAGGGAAATGCATTGTTCATGTCTCATAGGTGATCTATGTTGTTGAGTCGTCAAAATATTCAAAGTGTGTGATCACAGTCAAAGTCTTATCACTATTCACACTAGTCCCACATATCCCACATAGCCATTTCCAAAAAAACTTCTCAACCAAGAAACCTAGCTTCACTCGGCATCCCAGAGCTACACATTACATAGTCGCAGTCCTCTTGTTGTGACCTTTCCCCTTTTCACTATGCAATGCACAGTTCCTACCTCTTAGGACTGCTACACTGCACAGTTTCTATGCTCAAGCCCTGACCTTAACCTCCAAGATTACGCAATCTTTTCCTTATTTTTGGGTTAAGGGTGAGTGAAAATGAGGTGGGAAAATATGAAGATTGCAAAGGGAAATGAGTTTTTGGTAGTAGAGAGATGGAATTTTATGGATTGACTATAGGCTTGGAATGAGTATAAATGGTAAAATTGGTATCTATTTAACAGAAATGGTGTAATGGATCTTATTATCATGCTCTATCTGAAAAACACTTGGTCTTTTAAGAGGCACTCATGCTAATAGTTATATTCTTTCATCATCCTAGAACCTGCAAAAACTTATAACTTTTCTGCAATAAAATGTAAGTCTATCAAAAGAGATATTATTAGTCTCTCTTCATCTGATATATACACAAAAAACTCAGAAATAGTACTGATAAAAAATCAAATGCACTTTTACTTGTTTGGTACCTTCCTCATTGTTTTTCTAACCAATTTTGAGCTTGAGACCCCTTTTACACACACTTAATGCTTATACAATAGATCATAAACCAAATTTGCATAAGCTACTGAATTGTGTTTATTTGCAGCTACAAAAACAACATGGATCATTCCACTGCCTTTCCACTTTACAAATTGAAATTAGACTAGGATGGTGGTGTATTATTTATTGTTGTTGAGTTTTTAATATTCTCATATTTTAATGAAAGTCTAAGTCTGTAACTATGTTTTTCCTTTTTCTCTAGTGCTTCACCCTTGTCCATGATCTCGTGGATCAAGAAAATGCTCAAAATTCAAAATGTTTGGATCAAATTTAAACCAAAGCGAAAACGTAGATCTTGTCGCTCTGAACCCAATGCAATTAGTTTCACTAAAATCTAACTTTGGATAGTCCCGGAATCACGTTCTATTCGTTTAGTGAAACAACTAAAAAAATGAATTTTTGAGTTTTAGGAATGCCAATTCAGCAGTTTGTACGCTGACTAGGTCATGAATTTGCAATTTTGACTAGACCTTCATTGGCCAATGAGTGGTTGAAACTTGGCATGAATTGATTGGTGACACGTGGCTATTTTTTTATTGGCTACGGTTTTGCTGTGGAGGGCCAATGTGAGAGTGCCACGTGAATAGCCATTGGTTTCCATGTGGCCTCCTCATGGGGGACCAAAATATGTGTGAGTTCAGACAACCTCCATAGGAATTAAATTTGCAACCTCATGCCAACCACCAAATATATTTACCAATCCACCTACATATTTTTCTTGTTAATAAATCTCCCTAACTCATATTTGATGTTTAAAATACGTGCCATTAGGGGAGGGGTTGGGCTAAGCCCTAGTCCCTGGGCACTCCAGCGCCATGGAACCACAGGCGGAGGGTCTAGGGCTATGCCTTAGCCCTTGAGGAAAGATATAATTCGACACCCAACATGGTCGTATGGCACCATGTGATCGTAAGATTTGGATCTGGGGGTTGAATGAAAATTTTAACTGTCTTGCAATTTTGACCGTTGATCAGGAATGCCAGGTTTACGCGTTGTTTTCATGTTCGTGGTGCATAGGCCGGGTTTAGGTCGAATTGTAGGATTATTAGTAGCAGAATTGGGAAAAAACTTAAAACAATGATATTTAACTCAATTTTTGGCCAAATGAGATGCAACAAGAGTCAAAATAAGGGTTTTCAATAGTGTCGGATCCATTGGAGACATCAATTTTTTTGTTTGAGCTTTATAAAATCTGAATATGAATTTAGATCTCTTATCCAATTTTTATTGCAAAATTTTAAAACTATTTTTTTTCAATTTTCTCTTCTAATCTTCCAAATCACAAAGAGCAAAAGAAAAGAGCATACTTGTTAATATTAAAACTATTTATTCATTTAAAACCTAAATTAAAAAGAAAAATTGAAAGGATTTGATCTCTAATCTTCACATTGTGGCTCTCAAAACTCTTTATGTTCTCCTCTTTTCTCAAATATTCCTCCTCTTTATACATCTTCCTTCAAATGATTAGTGATTTGGGTGGCTCTTACTACACCACCAAAAAAACAAAATTGTAAGTAAAATGAAATTTAACTTGAAGAAACTTAAAACATCACCAAACTTGGTTTTATTCATTAATTCTATCCTACTCTACTCTACCGTAAATAGAAAATTTATTTCAAGTGTATGCATATTTACAGTGTAACCATGTGCGTAACACGAGTAAAAATATATTCATGCTTAAGTTTAAAAAATATGCATTGAAACACATAAAAAAATGAAAGACCAGTTGTTTTGATGATGCAATTAAGAAGTAAGGAATAATGAAAGAGTGATGTGACTTGATCTTTGATTGGAACCATTTTTCAATAAAGCCATGACATTCTTGATTCCTTTCTTGGTTTAGGTCACATTGAATATCCTCCTTTCTTATGAATTAATCAATATCATATTCTAGTGGTTTCTCCCCATCAAAATTATTTCATGATTATTTAATCTCTTCAACATATTGACAAGAAGAATCAAAACAGACTTGAAGATCTTCTTGTGGAGGTGGAGAGATAGAAATTTTTTTTAATGAAGTTAAAATATACTCTTCCTGAGAAGCAGATATCCGATTTTTTGCTAGAATTTGAGAAATTTCTTAGAAGGAAATTCTTCAAACTCTTAATTGCCTATGAATTACTCCAACTAGTTGATAATTCTTATCGTGCACACAGATTAGTACAAAGTATCAATTTTTTTTTTTGAAATTTAATATGAAAAATTATTTTAATATGCTTTTAACCATGCATCTAAGAATGAGTTCCCTAAACTTTCAAAATAAACCCTATTTATATCTCACTGGAAACGGCACCAAAATGTTGGGTTATTTAATTGTGATTTAAATCCCTATCATTTAATTGTCAACCCGGGGTTCGTGAAGTAACAAGATATACGTCTGCTATATGTACTCAATGATTATTTATCAGAATAGATTAATCTAATGCACGAAACTAAATCAAACCAATCCAATCCAATCCAATCTAGGAAATCACACTTGCAAAATTCAAATTACACCACACTTGCATAAATGAAATCACACTTATAGAATTGAAATCACACTTGCTGAAATGAAATCACACCACGCTTGCATAATTGAAATCACGCTTGCATAATTGAAATCACACTTGAAAAAATGAAATC
Organism: Pinus albicaulis; assembly: GCA_034641835.2. Taxonomy (NCBI): domain Eukaryota; kingdom Viridiplantae; phylum Streptophyta; class Pinopsida; order Pinales; family Pinaceae; genus Pinus; species Pinus albicaulis. Next base: position 995,456,451 of record CM076581.1, read on the forward strand.
ACACTTGCTGGAATGAAAACACACTTGCTGGAAAAGAAAATCACACCTGCTGAAATGAAATAACATAATTACACAATGTTACCAATATGTACAAAGATGTGAAAACTATGGTTGATGGGAGGCCTCCATTCCTCAGTAAGCACACTAAATAACTATCACATCTTCAAAGTAACAATCTGTTGGAGAATCTTGAACTGGACTATTTGATTTTATTGATTGGAAGAATAGAATTTTTGAATGGAATTATTAGATATATAGGTAGATAGGCTCCTTTGAAGGATGCACCCCTATTTATACAAAAACTGAGGATAACTGATCAATAAATACATATCCCTCAAATCTCTCATAAATCCACATTTTTCTCTTGTGGTTACAACCAATCATCTAAAAATATAAGATGCAAATCCTCTCCAATTTTTCTCATAGTTTTGATAAGGACACATATCAAAATATCCATTATTCTTCTCCTTTGAACATGCTTGACGTAATAATCCACATCTTCCTCAAATATTCTACAAATCCTCATGAGTTGGAATTTGAAATTCGAATTTGCAGTTAGGTGGCCAAATAGGACCCTTCTAGAATCTCCAAGTAGGAATACAATATCACAAAACTCATAACACTTTTAGAGATATATGAAAACATGTTAATTTCCTAAAATTTAATCATAAATTCTCTTCAAATACCTAAAATAGGTGACTTGGAAAATAACAATGTTAAACCCTATGGTCATGAAAATGGTAACTAATGTCGGGCTTATGAAGTTACATAGTTACGGAATGAGGGTAAAATGATGGAAATTACGGTGAAAGTGGATGACATTTTGGTGGCCCAACAATTTCTAAATCAAAATCCAGCATTTTGACAATCCACTTACCCCTCCCACCATCACTATCGGGTTGGATCAAAATACTTTTTATTGCAGCATATGTTACATAGGAAATTACGTGAGAATGAATTATAAAGATCCTAAAATACTTTATTGATTTAATCAAAAAATGTGCATTTTTATCCATTATGTTTTATTTTAGTTCAACATCTCTCAATGTTCTGCTGAAAAAGGAAATGGGTTGTTCCTGACCTTCTACATTCTTCTGAAGTAAAACACCTAAGAGGGTGTGTTGGGAAGAAAATTAAAAAATAACAAATTATTTAGAAAAATTGGGACTAATGAGTAAAGGAGCATGACCTAAATCCTTATTAATGTCATCAAAGGATTCCTTTGCTTGTTCGTTCCATTTAATCTCAACAATGCTTTAGTTTTTGAATGGCTTCCTCCAATGATTTAGGCTCTTCGAACTCAATCCCATCTTTGAAAGTTATCGGTAAACCATTGATGAATCTATGAATCTTGGCTTTCTCCTCCTTGAGGTAAGGCACATATCACAACAACTCCAAAAACCTGCTAGTGTACTCCTTGTTAGTCATAGATCCCATCCTTAGCTCATAAAAATATTTTGTCTTGTCATCGTAGTACCTCTCCGATAGATACTTATTCTCGAACAATATTTCGAACTCACTCCAAGTCAGCTCCTCCTCATAAATTTCCCTGACATTCTTCACATCTTCCCACCAAATGTCTGCTTTACCTCTGAGGCTGAATGTAGCTATTCTGACTTTCATATTTTCTAAGTAGTCATGTAATCTGAAGAACTTCCTCATACCAAGCAACCATGCCTCTGCATCTCGTGGTTTCTTCATCTCTCCATCAAATATAGGTGGCTTTGCTTTCTTAAAATCATATGACAAATATCCCCTATAATTCCTCCTATATGGATGATAATGTTGGCGATCATGATACTCGTTAGAACTGGAACTAGAATAATAGTTGTGTATGCCACCTCTCCTATATGGAGTGTCCAAGAAACTACCATCTCTGATTGTATCCTCTCTATATGAGTTGTGACCACCGAGAGACCTATTTCCATAAGCCCCATTAGTACCATCCTCCTGTCCATAGCTGATCTGAAGTGGCCATTGTTTCTGCAAATCTTTCAAACTTTGAAGAATCACTGCATTAACCTCTGCTTGCTTTTCCTATGCCTGTCTGAGTCTTTCATTATCTACCTTGCAACTTCTTATTTCTTCCTTCAAATTTCTTAGTGTGTTTGCCAAACTGTTATAGGTCAATTTTGGCACCATTCCCAATGACCTGGTTTAACTGGACAGTATCCCCAGAACCAATGAATAGGGTCTATCATCCCCTATCATTTCAGTTGTTATATGCCCTAAGCCAAAGAAAATAGACAAATCATTCCTGACTTCCATTGCAAGATTTCCAAGATTTGAAGTATATATTATAACACCTATGACCTCACCAACGCAGTCTCTCAAGGGGCTAAGTGCATTGCATATGCAGGTACCTCCATTCAAAGGTGCTCTGCATAGCACTTCCCGGCACTCAAGGGTGCGTTGGTCCATTGGGAGCGAAATTCTCATTGTTCCAGAATCTCCACTTGGCCAATGCCTTATAGAAGAGTGCATATGTGTCAAACTTCACATCCATGTGTCCATTTGATACCTCTGAGCTTGGGAACATGTCTTGCCTATTATTATAAAGTCATTGATTGTAAAAATACCTTCAGCTCATCTATAAATTGAGCACATATCCTAGTGCTTGGAAGGAAGAATTTGAGTAGATAAATGCTGGTGCAATTTCAATTGAGGAATTGATTTGAGTGATATGTTGCTGGAGAGATGTTCATTGTGATGAGGCTGGGATAATGTTGGAGATGGTGACATCAAATCAATCATTGTTTGTAACCCCCCCTTCTATCCATTAATAAATATTGTTGTTTACTTTCCCACATATGTATCTGTATAAGCTTTTATCTTCCATGTTATGAATTCTTATTTGATGTATATGGTTCATGTTTCATTGATTTAACTGAATAACTTGAATAGGCATCTGTATATTTCTATATCTTTGATGTTTAGTGTTCATTCTTGCAGGAAATATTTTGGCGATCTAGCTTGGATTTGAAGCTACAACAAGAGCGACAGAAGGAGAATTGGAAGCACTTGGACTCCAAGTAAGTTTCTTGATCTGTTTTGTGTGTTTATTTACTGTTAGGAAAAGTATCTGCAAAGTCTTTAACCTGTTGTTCTAAATGCAATGCACCACATTTAGGGAAGAATGGTTTATTCGTAATTCATAATTCCACATAACAAATTGGCGACTCCATTGGAGATTTTACCCTTCATCCTTGATGTATTTTGCCTCTATTACCAACCCAGTAGCATTTACTCTAAAAGATTAGGCTTTTTGAATTCAAATTTGCCTTAGAAGTGTGTTTAACAGCCTAAGTTTTTGTTCTCTACTGTGCCCAACGCACTGTTGAACAGGACACAGTGCTTTGCATAGCACTGTCTCCCACTTAGGGGTGCGTTTCAACACACTGTGTCCCCTTAGAGACTACATTGCCCCTAGACTCAACCAAATTCCATTGAATTTGTCATTGCATTTGCTTTTAGTTTGTTGTTTGTTGTGTTTTCAAAGTGTTTGGTGCCTCATATTGACCAGTGACTTTACCTACTTCTTCCTCCTTTGAAAGAAAAGTTTGTTCGATGTTTATTTAAAGTGTTTTTCTTTATCATTGACAAATTAATTTCAAAGTATTTTCATTGCTGCATTAGATCCATCTACTTTTGAAAAGGAAATTGTCGTTAAATTCTTCGTTTCCTGATAGGAGAAATTGTAGTTAAAATCTTCATTTTTCCTCAAATGAGAAATTGTTGTTCCATTCCTCATTCTCAAAGTAAAAGGCATTTGTTTTTATTGATTTGATGCACTTAGTTTACTTTTCTGCATTCACATTAAAGGGAATGAAAAGAAAAACTTGCATTTGCATGTAGTGGATTGTGTGTTTTGCATAGGAATAATTAGGAAAGTTGCATCTTAGTTTTTACTCTTTGATTGTTTGCTCTTAAACTGATTGCTCTTTCCCTCTAGTAGCTAGGATTTTCATTGAAAAAACTAAAAGTGAAAAGATTGCTTATCATTTTAGTTTTCATTTTAGGAATTTCCAATACATCATCGCAGTGAACCTTGAAAGGAAAATTGATAAACAAGATCAACTTAAAATTTATCTCAATTTACCTAACAAAGCATTGGAACCATAACGATAACATTTAGAAGGTCTAGGCTAGAGACGTGTTCCGACGTTGTAAAACATAACAGCTGTCGTTAATTCTCTGTGATACATTCCAAGTGTGATACCTCACTCCACGTATGTAAGTATATCATAGCTCATCCACGTACTTTTGGGTATATCGGGCGGTGTTACAGTACGAAAATTATAAAGGGCTGCTCGCGTTGTGTGGTTTCGCATTAGACAGTGCTAATACGGACTTGGGCCTCCACGTACCTTCAGGTATATTTGGGAGGACAAATTTAGGTTGCTATCCATCCATAGTGAACCGAATCGGCTGCCTTGTAAATTGTGATACACCGAACACAACATTCGGGGAGATTGTCTGCCCGTACTTCTTGGTTCACTTGGAGGTATTATGCAGTTCACAATTTCTTGGTAAACCTTTTGCCTATTTACCCTTTTATTTTGTTTATTTGTTTTTGGTTAAAATAAATCAGTCCTCATGGAAGAACAAAATCATTTTCCCCGTCGTTCGCGTAGACTAGCATTGAAACAACCTTTACTACGAGAAGCTACTTCTGGTCAGCGAAGGCGACATCACTCTACCGAAACCAATACTATCGATACCTCTGGTGAAGCATTATCTTCCCATATACCAAAGTCAACACAAGTTGTTTCTACATATCCTAGTTCGTCTACTATTGTCGAGACAGAGTCCTCACAGCTACCCATGGTCACAATCCATCCAATCACTAAGATCATACCTAGTGAACCCGAAATTTTTCAACTGAAAATTGATCCAGATCCTGTCTCTTCTTTGCCAGAAAATCTGAATCTCGAAGTCAAACAACTGGAAGTTTTTCATCCATTGGTCATCCCACAATTTTCTGTAGCCATTGAGTCTCCCATATCACACAATCAACTTCCTGGAATATACTTTGGGCCTGACAGAGAAATACTTCCACCTGGTTTGATTTCGATTGAAGAAATCCCACAAGACGAGACACCTTTAAATCCAACCCATTTTGGGGAGGATCTTTACCTGTACGAGTATTTTTCTCAATCACCACCATCTTCTTTTGTTGATCATGTTCCTATTCATATTCCCGTCAATTCAAAAGGGTATAATTTTGGTCAAGTAACCATGCCTGAACCAACATCTTCGGTTGGGCCATGTGTTCCAATTACTTCAGTACCTACCCTCGCTACACCGTCGATGTTTACAACTTCACCAAAATCATATTTTCATGGTGACCCTATGGTCCCATCAGGTTATAAATATTTATCTAGAATTTTTTTCTGGTGCATCTTCAAACCCATGGAATTCACCAATTTCATCATCTAGTACTCTAACTAGTAAACCTATAGTGAGTACTAAACGGATTGATTATTTATACACATCATCAAGGCAATATCAAGCTGGTCCTTCTAGGTCTATTCCATCCAGTACCATATCAACTGGACTCCCTGCATTTGGAGAGAAATATTTTCCATCTTATTATCCTCCTCATGCAAGGGGGCAACCTTTGGTCACCCACTTTGACAGTACTCCATCACTTTTTGGTCAACCTAATGTCAATATGAACGTTTTTCAATGGCAGCCCACTCTTCCTATCCAATCACAAACGGTTGTACACTTGTATCAACCAGTTCAACCTGTTACACCCACATCACTTCCACTTGTTAATACACCTTTACCCCTATTACAGAATCAAAATGTTGTACAACAACCGTTTCAGGCTATTCCTTCAAATCAATACCATCAAGTATTGGGCCCACATAATCCAAATCCTTTGGCCAATTTACAACAACAACCTGTACCTGGAATCATATATTCACAAGCTGGTCTACCATTTTATGGGGTGTCACAGCCACAACCAGGTTATACTTATCCCCAACCAAATCCAAGTTATTATAATTTGGGTTATAACATTGGTGGACAGACCCCTTGGCAGCCTCAGGCACAAATGTCTCAACCTTCATTTCAACAAGTATCGTACCCAGGTTTTGGTCAACATAATCCTCAAGCGTTTTCTTAACAAAACAACCCATATCTGCATTAGCAGCAGCAGATTCCTTATGCTGGTGCTCAAAGGCTTGTTGCTCAAGCAATTCCATCATACCCTGGCTATGCTCAACCTAACCTTAATCAATAGTTGCCTTTTGTAGCAACTTTAGAGTTACCAGATTTAAATCAGCTAACCAATGATTCAATCAACTACTCTCCTTCGTGGCCGGTGGCTACTGTCTTTTTTACTCACTTCCAATTACCCATACGATATGAAACTGGAATGGAACTCTTGACCAATTTTAAACAGACTAATGCTACTCACATTTCTGATCATATTCATGAGTGACGTCGTCGTTGTAGAATGGTTAAGACATTTGTTCCTAATCAGCTCCTTACTAAGTGGTTCATTAAGTCCCTATTACCATCTATACTGAGGATGTGGCTAAGGGTGGCGTTGTCACTGAAGAGCAAGTCATTGCTCATGCCCAATATTTAGACTTGATCTATACCCAATTAGGCACGCTCTATGAAAAAATTCCAAATGCGCCGCGATCTAATTTTACTGTTCCTCCACAATTAAAGGAATCTCATGCCGGAGACGGTTTGGTTGGTACTGCAAGCACACATCATACTACTGCATCTGATCCTGCACCTTCTTCTGAAATCAATGTTGTGTCATTTGACAGAGGAAAAAGTGATAAGCAACCCAGAAGTAAGAAAAAAGGGAAATCTAAGAAAAAAGAAAACTTCTAACCCATAGGAAAGATCATTTGATCAAACGTCTGGACCTAGGAAACCTCATTATCCATGCATAATCTGTAATGAGGAACACTTTGTTCGCGATTGTCCTCACCGCGCTAAAGTCTCAAAAATCATTAAGACTTCCCATGCATCCGCTGTGTTGACAGATCCATTCCGAATCTGGACACAAATTTGGTTGCTACGAATCGAGCTTCTAGTTCCCAAGTACTTATGTTATTTGTCACAAAACCTTCAACAAATATTTTGGTGTCAATGCGTAATAAAGATTATGGTAGTCAGGCAACTGATCAACCTACTACCTCGACTACGAACCCATCTACAAAATCGGTACTGCCTACTTCTATTCCTGAATTGACAATTAAGCCACCTAAGGGAGTAATTCACAAATCGACATATAATCCTCAAGCAAGATCTGCTCAAAATTATAATATAGTTGAAAATTTGGCTCAATCCACTTCAGCTATGTCTGCTCTTGAGGTATTACAAAATTGTCCCTCCCAAAAATAGGCTTTATTGTCAGCTATTGGTGGAATTGATCCGATTGATTCTAATCTCGTCATCTTTAATCATACGGGCTATGTGCCGCAACTACCAAAAAAATTGGCATTCTCCATACAAGTAAATGTTCTCAATCACCTTGTTCATCGCATTATTATTGATAAGGGATCATCTACATGCATTATGTCTCTAAATTGTTGGAAGTCACTTGGCTCGCCACGCTTATCTCAATCGTCAACGACATTGAAGGCTTTTGATGGATGTACATATAAACCTTGTGGTATTATTAATAACCTGCATTTGAACTGGGGGGAAAAACAATGAATGTTGATGTCAAGGTTGTTGATGGACCCATTGACTATAATATTCTGCTTGGAAGGCCATGGGCATATGATATGACTGCAATTGTTTCTACATATTTTAGAATGACTGCCTTTCCATATAAAGGTACAATCACAGTCATCAATCAATTATCCTTCTTTTCCTTTGCTTCGCAGGTAATTGGAAGTGTTCTGTTCATTCACTCACCCCAACTAGCACTTCAAAACATTGGTGTAGGACTTTTAAAGGATTCCACTCTCATGGGAACCTTTGCATTTGCGCCGCCCACGACGTCGGAAAAAATTGCAAGTATAGAGACCTGCTACATGATCTTTTCCACTCCATCTGGCTTAAGGAAGAGTACGGATGATTCTGAAATTGTTACGTTGGATGAGTTTTTACCGCCCAGCCCTATTGAGCTGGCGTAGCAATCAATCTATCTGGCTTGGGCGGCGAATCTGAAATCAACGTCGTCGATTATTTGGTTTGATCGTTCCTTAGATTATGGTACTCCATCTGATCCTTTTTCCTCAAATTTCTTGACAAATGATAATAGTTTGGAAACAATGATGTCAGAATGAGAACCATGGGAAGATTATCATCATCATTCCCATCTTCCTAATTATGAAGAAAATTATCTTAGTGAACTGTATCACCCATCAATCAAAAATTTATTTTTGAATTCTTTACCTATTAATGCAATTGATTCCAAGCGAAATCTGTCAAATATTGAAGAAACCATTCTATCGATATTTCAACCAAACCTGGCATAGTAGAAAATATTCATGTCGGTGTGTCTTATTCTCCATCGAAACTTGAAACATATCACTCTCTATTTCGTGAATTTCGTGACGTATTTTCTTGGTCTTACAAGGAAATGCCAGACATAGATATTAGTATCGTTGAACACACTATTAATATGTATCTTGATGTCAAACCGGTGCATTAAAGCCTTTGTCCTGTTCATCCAAAGAAGGCCATTGCCATTAAAACAGAAGTTGAGAAACTTTTGCGTGCTGGTTTCATTTACCCTGTTCTGCTAACTAAGTGGGTTTCCAACATCGTTCCTGTCATGAAAAAACAAGGAACCATTAGAGTGTGTGTCTATTATCGGGATGTCAATCTAGTTTGTCCAAAAGAGAACTATCCTACTCCCTTTATCGACCAAATCATTGACGATTGTGATGGATGTGAAATATTTTCGTTTATGGATGGATTTTTCGGCTACAATCAAATCAATATTTTCCCATATGATCAACATAAGACAACATTCATTTGACCTTGGGGCACATTTGCTTATGGAAAACTACCGTTTGGTTTAAATAACGCCGGGGAAACATTTTAGAGACCAATGGATTATGCTCTGAATGACATCAAGCACATTTTTCAACCTTATCTAGATGATTTACCAGCGCATTCACGAAATCAAACTGATCACCCGATGCATTTGAGAGCCATATTTTTATGCTGCCGACACTACAAAATATGCCTCAATCCACATAAATGTGTGTTTTGTGTTGGTTTTGGTCGTTTACTTGGATTCGTCATCTCAAAAGAAGGAATTCGAATCGACCCATTAAAGTTTCAGGCCATTCTGGATTTTCCTGCACCATCAAATTTACTTCAGATATAGAAACTTCAAGGAAAGACTAACTTCCTAAGAAGGTTCATTCCCAACTACGCCGAAATAGCTAAAGGATTTACTCGACTCTTGAAAAAAGGGGTTCCCTTCCATTGGGACCAAGTTGCACAAGCTTCTTTTGATGTTGTCAAGAATACTCTTGTCCGGGCATCATTAATGTATCCCCCTAATTATCAAAATTATTATTTCCTATATATCGTCGTAGTTGATACGACCATTGCTATGGTATTGGTCCAAGTAGAAAATGGGATAGAACATCCGATCTATTATTTGAGTCGAAATCTCAATGATATAGAAGTTAAGTATTCATACATAGAAAAGCTTGCCTTGGCAGTCGTTCAAGTTGTCCAAATATTTCGCCATTATATCCTGTTCCAAAACACCATTGTTGTTTCAGATTACAACCCCATGACTTATATCTTATCACGTCAATTGCTGGGGGGAAAATACTCAAAATGGATTGTCATTTTGCAGGAATTTGATTTGGAATTCATCAAATCCAAGTCAAAGAAGTCTTTAGTTTTGGCTGAGCTTCTCTGTGACCTTCCCTCTGATAGTACTGCTACTACGTCGGAACCATCAATTCCTGACGAGTCTCTATTTTTTATCGGATCATCTGATCCTTGGTATGGAGATTTCATAATTTATCTCCAAACTCAAACTTTTCGACCTGATACCTATCGCTCTGAACATCGACGTATTCGATACCAAGCCAAAGATGATCTGATCATCGGTGATACACTTTATTGTCATGGTGTCGATACAATTTTAAGAAGGTGCCTCACTCATGAGGAGGTTGAAAAGGTTTTAAATGATTGTCATGTTGGGGCTTATGGTGGAAACTTGTATGGATATGCTATCGCGCGGAAAATACTCTGCGCTAGTTACTTTTGGCCTACCATATTTCGCGACTGCATCCTCGGAGTCAGAAGTTTTCATGCGTGCTAGATTTTTTATCTTAAAATCTGCAAACCGCCAACGCCAATGCATCTTGTTGTCTCTGTGGACCATTTTTGAAATGGGGTATTGACTTCATGACCTGTAACCCTTGTTCGTCCGGGGGGCATGGTTATATTATTGTCACAGTAGACTACTTTACCAAATGGGCCGAAGCGATGCTTACATTCAACAACACAGGACAAACAACTACATTGTTTTTCTTTAATCATGTTATTGCCCAGTTTGGGGTCCCACAAGCTATAGTTACAGATCATGGGAAGCATTTTCGCAACCATATTATGACTGAATTGACTGCCAAGTTAGGATTGTCACATGATAATTCTACTCCTTATTATCCACAATCAAATGGACAAGTTGAGACTATCAACAAGATTCTTAAACGCATGCTTCAACTAATGATAGGAGTTTGTAAAAAAAACTAGCATTTGATCCTATACTCAGCCTTGTGGGCGTATCGAACCTCGATGAGAAACGCAACCGGATTTACTCCCTTTCAATTGGTGTATGGTATGGAAGCTATCTTTCCTATCCAATGTGAAATACCATCGTTAAAACTCGCAATCGACTTGTTACCTGACACCTCAGAAGAAGAAACACGTCTTTTTAACCTCATCCATCTTGATGAAACGCATTGTGAAGCCCAATTGGCCAACGAAACGCATAAGAGACGTATAAAGGCGCAATACGACAAAAACGTCTAGCCTCGCATTTTCTCAGAGGGCGACTTGGTCCTTCTTTATGATCAAGAAGTTGATGTAATAGGTACAGGGAAATTTGAGCCATTATGGATATGTTGATGGTGCTAGTCGTAGTACGCAAAATATATCTTCTGCAGCGTGGGCCATTTTCGCTCTGAACGATGATTTAGTGAGTTTTTAAGGGATTTGTATTGGTAGATCGACAAACAATATCACTAAGTATAGCGCGTTGATCGAACTTCTCTCTGATGCCATTTCATTTGGTATTAACCGAATTATCATAAGGTTAGACTCACAACTTGTGGTATTACAACTTACTACTATTTATACTGTTAGAAATCCAACACCGCATCGTTTGTTCCTAAGAGTTTGAATTTTGGAAAGACACTTTGATTTTATTCAATATCAACACATTTCTAGAAATTTGAACACATTGACTGATTCTGTGGCTAATCAAGTTTTAGACAGACATTTGCAACACATGTAAAGAAAACATTCACATAATTGAATAGGATTGCACAACGAACATAGGAAAACACTGAAGTCAAATAGATAGATAGTTATAGGTTTTTACAAAAATGTGTGCCCAAGACACATTGGTCATCTGACCTTAAAATGTATGCAACATGTCAAAAGTAAACTAGTGGTGCTCATGGTAACATGCTACAGATCTAGCTATCCTACGTAGTAACCGCATCCAACGGTTAGGAACACCTATAGTATGACGCTGTAGTCGCATGGGTAACTCTTCGATCCTGCAATCCTGAATCCCGAAGGTCAACCCCTCTATGTGCTGCCGAGGCTCAATCAGAGTCTCAACCATGTCTAGATCCTGAAGGACTTCTCTCCCAACAGTACTCTCTGCGAGCTCATCTGCTCCATGCTCTGGTTCCTCCACTGGTTGAACTCGACCAACATCTGCAGTACATCAAAAATTTAGTTTAGTCTTGGGAAAACATCAAAAATGAAAAAAAATTGTATAAACCTTAGGAAAATAAAAAACATAGTCAAAACATTCTTACCTATTGCACCCCACTGAGCGCCTTCTGGTAAGGCTAAGTTTGGATCTCCTCGGAAATCAACGCCTGCGTATGCATACTCATCAATGGTGACAACCTGTTGCTTGAACCAGGCGAAGAACACAGTCGAGAACACAATGGTAGATTGGCCTGCATGCCTACTCATTAGTTCTACCCATCTCTGCATCCTCTGATCTCTAGGATTAGACACACCCAACGTCACATGCTGAGGATGCATCAGTGGAATCCGCTCTAAGGAAAATGAAAAGAGGATCGAACCATAACTGAAGTTTTTCTTCCTTCCTCCCTTTGCCTTGTTCAGTTGTTCTTTTATTTGAGAAAGTACAACTTCAGACCAGTTGAAGACTGTTGGCTCCATGCACTTTAGCGCATACTGCATATATGATCTATTCGCTACATGTAGTGTAACTGTGCCAGCAAGTTTTGCGATCGTGAAAAGAATGGTTCTCAAAGGCAAATCTCTAACATCACGGATGTTTATCTTTCCATATTTTCTTGGCTCTGCCCCTGGATAGCAATGCTGCAAAACATAATCTTTCACAGTCTCTTCTCCAAGAGCAGACCCTGAGAGGGAAATGGGCAAGCCTCTCCTCGACAAACCTATGAGAAAATATACATCCTCCACTGTTATAGGAACCACTTTGTTCTTAATTGGAAATGCCTCGATAGTCAGATCCCATGCTTGAACTGGGAACTCCAAGAGTTCTATTTGTTGCCTCATCCCTGACAAACATAAGTACTTTAACAAGCCACAATCTCTTAGGGCTCTTACTATACTTGGATCATTTAAGGAAACCATATTCTGTTCTTCATGATCTCTTTCTCTCCATGTAATCGTCATTATAGTATGTTGAAATCCTAAAACATAACCATAAGAATCATTAGACTCCCTTCAATGAAAAAAATTATACAAATTTTGAGCATAGTGCAAGAATAAAAAATGAAGATTGCGCCCAATTCAGTCCTAAACAAGGGACAGTGCGTTGCATATGCAGCTAGCCTTCATTGTAGCTACTACACAACACATTTTTCGATGCTCAAGGGTGCGTTGCCCTTTTTGGAAGCAAAATTTACCTTAAGGGGCTCAAAACCCTAAAAAATTGCAATGAAAGGAAATGAAATGATTACTGAAAGAAAGAGAAGGTTCATGGCACTAACCTGGATCAAATGGTGATGAAAACCATCCACAGAATCAATTGCAATTAGCTACTGAAGTTCGGGGGCAAAAACAGGTTCAGAGCTCCAAAATGCAAATTGTAACTTTTGAATGGTAAAAATGAATAGTAAAACTCTTTTTATTTTTGTTTGCAATGAATATTTATTGCTATGACTATGGTTTTATCATGAAACAGGTATTTTTAATCCATTTGATGTTGTTCTGAACAGGTTTTACAACTGATGAACAGATTAGTCATGCAGATTTATTTCGAGAATAATTTGACCACAAAGCATACGTTTATCCTTATTTTTTGAGCTTTGTTAAAAATGAAAAAGGACTTGAAGTGCACTTTTAACTCTTTTTCGAACTTCTATAACAGCGAAAAAGGAATCCTTGGAGTCTTCTTTTAGCTCTTTTCAGACTCTGATAATGTGAAAATATTTCCGAGCACTTGTCTTTTCGAGCTCATAAAGGTTTCTTCAAAATCAATCCCCTCGATCTGTGAGAAGCCTTGGGCAACAAATCTTGCCTTATACTTCTTGACGCTCCCATCAGCAGCTTGCTTTACCTTGTAGATCCATTTCGAATCTACCATTGATTTACCCACCGGCCTTGGAACAATCTCCCAAGCATTGTTTTTGACAATGGAGTCATACTCCTCCACCATGGAATCTACCCATGTGGGCTCCTGCACTGCTTCTTCAAAAGAATATGGCTCTGTCATGACACACTTTCTCATAAGAGCCATGTTTCCAGTAAATCGGTCAGGTGATTGTCTCTGTCTGTGCTGTGATGTAGGGAACCCTACATTCTCTGCCGCATCAAGCTTCAGTCTCTCAGCTTCTATGGTACACTTTCTTCCAGATTTGATGTTTCGTTCTGCATGAGTGGACTCCTCCACTCCATGAATCTCCTCCTGTGGCTGTTCCACATCTAGAGACTCATCTTTGGGAACAAGAAGTTCCTCCTCCCCATGCAAGTGTAGCTCCCTCTCAAGCGACAACTTCATGGCTTTCACCTCATTAAATTTTATATCCCGTCGCACCACAGTCATTCGACTATTTGGAAAATACACATGATAATTATGGGGTGTTTCTGTATACCCCACAAATATCCCAACTTCTGCAGTCAACTCCAGCTTCTTCCTGGCGTCCTTTGTCACATGAATGTAAACAGATGAGCCAAAATCTTCAAATGAGAAATATCAGGCTTCTTACCAGTAAAAGCTTCTTCAGGTGTACTCATGCCAAGTACTCTGGGGACAACGGTTTGCACATAAGCCATGATATTATGCACTTTTGCTTCTACAAATTTATGATGGGCCTTGGTCATGCAACATAATAATACAGAAACTTACGATGTTGTTTCAATACCACTCTCATGACCCATTCCCATGGGATTATGAAGTAGCTATGAGTTCTCTTGAATTCCTTCTTTGCCTAGAGTCTTTGGAATTTGTTGAGGATATGCTATACCATTATGCTCAGTGGAGAGCCTTGCTTCCCCAACTCCTTCTCCACCAATGCTTTAAACTCACAGAACTTTGAGAATGTTTCGCTCTTCTTCTGCATGAAGAAGATCCAACATCTACGAGAATAGTCATCAAGAAATATAACATAATACCTGTGTTTTTCTATTGAAGCAACTAAGAAAGTTCCACACACATTTTTGTGAATTCTCTCCAGGATCACCGAAACATGGTTCTCCTTCTCATGAAAGGTGGTCTTCACAAACTTACCCATAGTACATCCCTTGCACTTATCTGACTGCGCAAGAGTACCCTTGGGAATTCCAGTAGAAATCTGCTGCAAAATCTTCAAGGCGCCATGGTGAAGATGGCCCAATCTCATGTGCCATAATTCGCCCTCATCCTGACTCGCCACTTCTTCTGCTTTTCCCATCATTGTAGCGCAACCATCTACCTCTAACTTTTAGAGATTCTTAACTCGAATCCCTATCTTATTGGTTTGAATCATTTTTTTATGTCGCAAGAAGGCTTTTCCTTCACTCAAAACAACGTCATAACCTCTATCTTCCAACATTGCGACCAACACTAAGTTCTTCTTTAGACCTGGAACATGCCTAACATCTTTCAACAAAAATGGTTTACTTGACTCCCTCTCAAAGGTAATGGTTCCAATGTCGATCGCATTGTATCTACCATCGTCGCCCATCTCTATATGCATTTGGAGATCCTTCTCCTCCAAGTCACTAAACAACTCCTTGTCTCCCGTCATATGGAAATACTCACCACTATCAAGATACCACACCAATCCCATTGCGCTTGAAACCAAGCATGCGATCAAAGATAAATCAAGTTCAAATTGTGAGGCTAAGGCCTCTCCAGCTGCAGCTCCAGTAGCCTTCTTGTTCTTCTTTTCCTGTGGGCAGTTAGTGGCGAGATGCCCATGTTCGTGACAGTGAAAACACTTCACTTTGGACAAATCCAGCTTCTTGCCTTTAGCCTCGGATTTTGGATGGGATTTCTTCCCCTTCCCTTTCATTGATTTGGCAACCAAAGCGCAATTCTCTTCATCATCATTCTTCGATGAAGATCCATCCCTGGTATTCTGCCTTATCTCCTCCTGCACAAGATCCGACCAAAGTCACTCCCAATCCGGCAGTTTCTGCCGTCCATTGACAGAGTCTTTGTAGCTATGCCAACTCTTCGGAAGCCCAAGGAGAGCCAAGCTCACCAAGTCATCATCCGCAACTGTAATCCCCACACTTCCCAGTTCATCCCTACATTGGACAAACTTCGTGAGATATTTTGGAATACTGTCGCCCTTCTCCATTTTTATTTTTCTGAGCTTATCTTTAGTGCATATTAACTTCCTATAGTCGCCTCTTTTTGCTTTGGAAAGAATCTGTCAGGAACTTCCATTGCAAATGGAGTGGCTTTCTGTAAAAAAAGACACAATATGGCCTTTCACACCTTCCAATGTAATTCTTCTTGTCTTTGCTACCTTCTTTTGCCATGTGTCAAGTCTACTGACATCGCTGAAACGACTTAGGAACATCGCTATCAATGAACTCCTTGAGTTCACTATCTTCAAGCACCGCCTCCATCCTATCCTTCCGGGCTATGTAATTCAAGCTACCCTCAAGGGCATACTCCAATCGCAACCCATTGAAAGACATTTCAATGTTTACTCAATGTCGCACCAAGAAATTTATGCGGCAAATTCGAATTGTCCACCGGCACAAAACTCAACACTTATTCACAATTACGATCTCCGGTGACCAATCTTGCTTTGATACCATGTAGAAATTTATTAATGCGATGTATTACGGATTCTCTTTGATCTAACAATATTTATCTTCTTTCTAAATCTGAGAGAAAGAATCCTTCCTTTGTTAAACTTATAGGAAATTTAAAAATCAGTGCGAGCATTATTCAATAAATTCAATCGCACATATAACGGTTGTCTAACGGGGGAAAGCTTAATAAGTCAACCAACTATCATATATTATGTATATCAATGGAATCATGTAATAATCTCATACAAATCTTATTACATCAAGCTCTTAGTACAATCAACAATCATTACACACTGTCATGCATAAATTTGCATATCTATGCACCAATTTCTTGCCTCTTGACATCTTGTCTCCACTGCGCAATCCCTGCTAAAGAAGACCCCTGAATGAATTCGAATTGGCCTTGCCTTGACTGTGCAATCCTCATTGGCATATCCAATGTGTGTCAGATGCATTGAATGCATCACTATAGTCACAACGGATATTCCATCTCACCCTTTCACCTATCTCTCCACTGGGTCTCCACTGGAACTAACATGCAAGTAGTTAACTACTGTATTTATTCAGTTGTTAGTGAGTTATTAGTTGTGAATTAATTAACTAATTAATTCACTTAACTCTCACTAGTGTATCTTTCAGTTAGACTAGATACAACTAGCTCAACTGAGTTTAACTCACTTAACTGAGTTAAACTCAGTTAACCCTAGGAATTGCGTAATTCCTTCAGCCCATTGATTTGCAAAATTTGTTCACTGAAATAAAGTGCTCCAAGAGAATAAGTTGATATTTATTGTCGGATTATTATTAAGGGCTAATAATAATTGACATGCACCTATTTTTAGATTGACGATCTATAAATAGACTTCGCCCAATATTCTAAAAATAGAATTTCATCTATTTTCCACATTTGTAGAAATTTATTAATACTGATGTATTACCGGATTCTCCTGATCTAACAATATTTATCTTCTTTCTAAATACAGAATCCTTCCACTGTTAAACTTGCGGAAATTTAAAAATCAATTGCAAGCACATGTGAATAAATTCAATCGCACATATAACAGTTGTTTAACGGGAAAGCTTAAAGCTAAAAACCCCAACTATCATATATTATGTATATCAATGGAATCATGTAATAATCTCATACAAATCTTATTACATCAAGCTCTTAGTACAATCAACAATCATTACACACTGTCATGCATAAATTTGCATATCTATGCACCAATTTCTTGCCTCTTGACATCTTGTCTCCACTGCGCAATCCCTGCTAAAGAAGACCCCTGAATGAATTCGAATTGGCCTTGCCTTGACTGTGCAATCCTCATTGGCATATCCAATGTGTGTCAGATGCATTGAATGCATCACTATAGTCACAACGGATATTCCATCTCACCCTTTCACCTATCTCTCCACTGGGTCTCCACTGGAACTAACATGCAAGTAGTTAACTACTGTATTTATTTAGTTGTTAGTGAGTTATTAGTTGTGAATTAATTAACTAATTAATTCACTTAACTCTCACTAGTGTATCTTTCAGTTAGACTAGATACAACTAGCTCAACTGAGTTTAACTCACTTAACTGAGTTAAACTCAGTTAACCCTAGGAATTGCGTAATTCCTTCAGCCCATTGATTTGCAAAATTTGTTCACTGAAATAAAGTGCTCCAAGAGAATAAGTTGATATTTATTGTCGGATTATTATTAAGGGCTAATAATAATTGACATGCACCTATTTTTAGATTGACGATCTATAAATAGACTTCGCCCAATATTCTAAAAATAGAATTTCATCTATTTTCCACATTTGACCAACCATCTACAAATAACATCCTGTAACTTATAGAATATGCTCACCATGTCTAAAAATAGACATACACCTAAAAATAGCCTATGGGCCCCACTTAGTGAAGGTGCTTACTTTTCACTAAGCTCGTAATCTTGTTGAATCTCAACACTGCCCAATTAACTGGCCAACCGGGGTAAACATGTGACGAGAGTCCAATATGATGAGATTCAACCTCCTAGGTGACCTTAAGGAAGTGGAATCGATGGAAACACATCACACAAACCTTGTACATCAACATTAACACCCCCAAGAGCCAACCCAACAACTAAGGCTTCCTGCCTCTAGGTCCCACTGACCTTCTGAGCTCTTTGAGCTCTAGACACAGGCACAAGCCTGCATGCTAGTGTCCAAGAGGCTCTGGACACATGCATAAGCCTGCATGCCAGTGTCCAAGGACTAAATTCCCTAGTGTTGTACTAACGTCCTCGAGATTTGAACCACTTTTTTAGGCCTAGAACCTAGGTCACTGCCAGAACTTCATGACAAGTTTATAGATGATTAATAACAACATGGCAATGATTCTAAAGAAATCATACCAATAAAGACTCATCTGGACCCCTCCTAGCCATGACATGAATTTCGACAAACATGTCACAAACATTGAAACTATAGGTGTCGACAACAGATCTGAGCATAGGGGTCTCATACTTATCTAAGAATCGCTAAGAAGCATTGTTCCCTTTCATCATTAGTTGCATTACCATCTATTTTATCATAGATACATTGTTCTTTCATTTACAAGTAAAAACATCGGGAGATCCATACATCATCACTGATATAATACATGCTCTTAACCAACATAATAACCACATAAATATGAAGGATACATCAGCCATAGAATCCACATGATATCCAAAATATTTACTCATCAAAAGAGCACTTATTGCCATAAGAAAAATGAAACCAGGTTTGGGACTTCCACGTTCCACTCGACCATAGACATGGCTGAGCCAAATCTCACTTCATCTAGTGACCCCCGTGCCATATCCAAAGCATGAATGTGGGATCTCATCAAACACATCAATCAAAACCAAACCAGGTCTCTAGAGGCCAACCCGCCTCAACCCTCAACCAGTGATTCCACCTCACGTTTAGACATCACTAACCAGTGATATTTCCACCTCACGATCGGACATCACTAACCATCACGGATTGGTCTCTACCCAAGTTGTCCAGGGCCCCAGAGCGTTTGTTCCAACCAAGGCTCCAAGACTAGTAACTCAACCCCCACAACTGTCTGTCAGGCTCTAGAGCATTGTCCAACCAAGGCTCTAGGAATTAATAACTCAACCCACAACTAAAGGAACAAGAAAACAAACAATGAAATAAATCCACAACTCCATGAATATCTAGGAAATGACAAGGCTAGGCAAATCCACTGTCAATCTAGGAAATCCGCCATGCGAATGATAGATCGTAATCAAGAAACCACATACATACACCATGCATGCCAAAACTAGTGAGGAAATCATACATGCAACTCAGTACCTGCAGTTAGAACCTGTTGTTACTACTGATCCCGATGTCCTCTTGCACTTTCCTGCTCTTCCTTTGCTTTCTTGATCCAAATCTCCAAGTATGCCGCACTCTCCAAGAATGCTCCAAGAATGATCCAAGAATACTCTAAGTGCTCAAGGGTATGAGAGAGAGAGAGAATATAAGAGAGCTCCACCAAAACTTGTCAAAAAGCTTTAGCAAAAGCTTGTGAATTGATCCTTAGAAGCCTTTTTATTAACCAAGCCTCCAAATTCTTCAATTTCATTTATTTTCCTTTATTTTCCTCCTCACATGCAACCTGTGACCTTTCACCTCCCTTTTCTCCTATTTTCCATTATTTTCATAAATAAATGCCAATAAATATCACTTTGCTTTTCCAAAGCCTTAGCCTTAGCCTTTGCCAATTTCCATAGCAATAATAAACCATGTGAACACCCGCAATAGGATGTTTTGCCTAACATTCAGCTTGGAATACATGTCCCATAACTGTGGTTAATATTTATCCATTATTAACTTTTGTTACATGGAATTTTCATGAGGGCTGTTACAATCAACAAAGGAAATTGTGTCTTAAGCTCTATGAATATTCTCTCCTTTAAGCATTTATTTTTGGCGTGTATTTTGTTAAGCTTTCCTAGTGATTTGGTTGGACAAAAGTGAAGTATATCTCCATTATAATTGTATTTCACATTCAATGATAACACTAGAAGTTCCATGAAATAGATCTAAGGAACCTCAAGTAATGAGGTGAAATTTATAATGTGTTTTAATGAACATATTTTCAAGATTTCCACACCACTGTCAATTTGACCTTCAACTTTGGATGCTACTAAATAACTTTTATTTCTCTTTGATTCAATAGAGCAATAAACATACTTCCCATATACAAATGATATCATGGCTTTAGGTAGCTCTCAATACTCTCTATTTCTGAAACTAGCCTTCATGCCTTTTAACTTTGTGTTTTATCATCCCTTACCTAGAGATTGCTCCTAAAGAAACTAGGTTCAATCTTGGTTACTTCTTCCATGAAATTCATCCAAAAAGATGTTTGAAGGATTTGTGGATTGGGGATTAAATGCTGAAAAAGAAAAAACAATATATCTCATCTTCTCCATAAATGTATGCCAACACCACTATCTGCTTTTTTTTGAACTCTTTACTAAATATAGACAAAGGAAAAAAAGGTAGGTGTGCATCCCTTGACATCTTTATGTCCCATTCCCAATATAGATAACTCCCTCTTGCCGACTCACAATCCTTTGCACCTAAGTTTAACCTATTGACAATGCCCATTTATGACTTGACTCTATGGTCCATTGATTTCAAAGTGACTTGACATCTCATAGATCTTATACTCACATTCTCTATACCCCTCCTAACCATAAGATGTTGCCACGATGTGGAAAGAACCACCATGGACCTAGACAAGGCTTGTCCTTTGCAACTTACTTGACTCCAACTTCTGTGTTTGCTAAATTAAATGTATATTCTAAAAATTGGAAAGATTAAAAAAAATTGACAAGAAGTTTACTCACTAGTGACAAATGACAACTTTCTACTATTTACACTATTCACTTTGAAAAGGTGTAGGGTTCTTGTGTTTTTGGTGTAGATAAGGGTTTAGGTGTGTGTCATTCATCAATCCCTTCATTCATTTCCCATTAAATTGTGCCAATTTGATCGAGTCTTCATTGACAACTTGTGAAATGGAAAATGAAACATAGTTTCATTTGCAACTTCCTTGGATGGTATATAAACTTGTTATCATGCAAAAACACTATAGTCATTCTCATGATTATTTAGTCATGTCAAGTCATTTTTTTTTTGTGTTTTGAAACTCTCTAATGATATCTTGTGAGTAATTGATCTTCTTCCATTCGCACTAATGTGTTTAACCTTTTTTTTAAGCATAACACCATTAGTAATTAGTGTGTTGACAATAAATGTATTTGAAAAATTATTAAAAAAATCAATGTTGTATATTTTATATGAAGAATATCTATATATTTTAAATACTATAAAACCATCTGCAATTTGAACTTGAATTTGTTGGGAAAAATTCTAATTTTTTTCAACCCTTTTAAATAGCCCCAAATTGACTAATAAATTAATATTAATATTTTAATTATTTTTAAAAGAATTAAAAATAACAACATTTAATTAAAAAGCCAGGTTCCAATGATGCAGGCATGAATAGCTGAAGAATAGGGAGAGTTATTTAGTTCTGTCTTGCAAAAAGGATGAAAATTTCAGCATGAAATTTTTGGAAATTTGCCTTACCGTGAGAATTTTGAATGCCAGATTTTGAGTAGTGCTAAATCCATTTTTCCACCATTAAAATGATAAATGTCCGAATTTCGGTGAAGTCGCCTCGGTAGACAACGCCATTTCAAACCATGAGTTTTTCTGGTTAGGGTGGGCGAGACACATTACCGGGTTTATACAGACCATGAAAATTAAGGGCGGTGCATCGAAGATTTTACTGTGCTAACCATGACAGTTGCAGCTCTCGGGAAGAAGAAGCTTACGCCGGCTACTGCTTTTACTGGCTTTTTGTCAAATTTCTTCTTGTCCTTCGTTTCTTCCAATCAATCGGCTAGCGTTACAGGCCAACATAATGGTAGAATGTATTCAAACTATTACTATAATCATCCCAAATTTGCCTTTTCTGACGAAGGTGTCAGCGGGCTTTCTCTTCATGGTTTGGTCTATTTTAGCCCTTCGTATAGGTATTTCTCTTCCGCAGGATTACCCACAATCTTGAAGCAAGCTTGCAACCCGTCAATGTTGGCAGAAGAACTGGAAAATGCCCTCGATGAACAGAGACTGGAAGATGCCATGAGCGGCTACGAGCATTTCAAGCAACTGGAAGGTTTCCCAAGGAAGTCTCTTGTTAGTAGGTTGATAAATGTATTAGCACGCTCCGGAGATTCAAAATGTCTCGACAAAGCCTATGCTGTGGTGCTTTCAATTGTGAATGAGAAGAAGCAAAGACAACTATTTGATCAAGAGGCTCTGACCCAATTGTGCTTGAGGCTTGCATCAGCACAAATGCCCGTTCCCGCTTCTACAATTCTGAGAACAATGGTGGACATGGAGGAATACCCATCTGTCAATTTCTGGAGTACAGTGGTGACCCATATGGTTAAAACATATAATGGGGCCTGTTTAGCTTCAGAGATAGTGATTGAGATGTGTTATTTTTTCAAAGATGGAAGGGTGGATCCGAGGAAGAGGAGCAATCAGCCATTGCTTTCAATGAAGCCAAATACTGAGGCTTTCAACATTGCCCTCAATGGTTCTTTGGCTTTTGGGATGACTAGAAAGGCGGAGGAACTCTTAGAGCTGATGACTAGAGTGGGGGTGAAGGCTGATGCTACTTCAATTGCTCTAATGGCCCAAATTTATGAGAGCAATGGCAGGAGAGAAGAATTGAAAAAACTAAAGAGGTATATTGATGAAATTCCTGGAATGCTTGATCACCATTATCAGCAATATTACAATAGCTTACTGACAACCCATCTGAAGTTTGGTGATCTGGTTGCTGCCTCAGAGCTTATATTGGATATGCTAAAACGTGCCAAAGCAGCTCGGAACTCACTAGTTGCAGCCAAGTCGGTGCTGGCCACCATTTCTAAGGGCTCACAAGGCTATGCTACATCAATGGAGGACGGAAAGGAGCACACTTGTTCTCCGATGCCTTTCAAGGCCGAGAAGTTACAAGCACAGTCCCGAGGCGAAGTCAGCAGTCATGGAGAACTGGTAAGTTTTGAAAACCGTATACTTATTCCAAATCATAAGGCTTATGCTAAATTGGTGAAGGGCTACTTAGACACAAATAGAATTAATGATTTAGCAGAGTTTCTGGTCAAGGTGCATAGAGAGGAAGGTCCCGTCTCAATGGAAAATTCGATTAGTGCTCAGGTGATTGATGCTTGTGTTGCAATGGATTGGCTAGACCAGGCACATGATATTATTGATGAGATGAATGCAGCCGAGATTCCAGTTGGTATTGGGGTTTACTCTTCTCTCTTGAAAGCTTATTGTAAAGCCCATCGACCGATGGAAGTCTCTACACTTCTCAAGGAGGTCAGGAAAGCAGGGCTTCAGCTTGATGGGAGCTGTTATGATGCTCTTATTGAGTCACGTTTTGCAAATAAGGATATGCATGGTGCTCTGGGCCTCTTCAAGGAGATGAGAGAGGCAAAGGTCTCTTCCTTTAGTAATAGCTGTCAATCACAGATCAATGAAGTTGCAAAGGAAAGTAAACCGATTTTGGTGGCCCGTTTGTTAGATGAAATTAATGACAACCAGCAGGTTGCTGTTGGGACACATGATTGGAATTCGGTCATCCACTTCTTCTGCAAGGCACACCTAATGAATGATGCCCAGAAAGCTTACAAGAAGATGATAGCCTTGGGATATCACCCTAATACACATACATTTCATTATTTAATACATGGCTATTCGACTTCTGGAGGCATGTATCAGGAGATAACGATGATGTGGGCAGATATGAGGAGAAGGGCATCTTCATTCCCAGAGAGTGGAGTTAATCCCTTAAATTTTGATCAGGAGCTGCTTGACACCGTACTGTACAATTTTGTTAGAGGGGCTTATTTTGCAAGAGCACTGGAGGTGATTTCTATGATGGAACAACAGAAAATGTTTATTGACAAATTTAAGTACACACAGGTATACTTAAAATATCATAGAAATCTTTATAAAAATAAAAGAACTCGTAAAGCAGAAACTGAAGCACAATTTACAAGAAGAGAACAAGTAATGGCTTTTAAAAAATGGGCAGGTTTAGACTGAACTGCCCGCGTTCTCGATCTTTTCAAGTTAATGATAATCTTGCATAATCTCAAGCTTGGGTTTGACAATTATCTTAATATTATTGATAAAATGGAAAGAATATTTTGTCTCTTGGAAGAAGGGCTTCTCCTTTTATTCACAGCTCTCTTCAGTTGCCTTACACTATGGCAATAATAACTTTTCATGCACAGTTCTCTTCAGTTGCCTTACACCATGAAAATAATAATGCATACTTGAATCTGGATCTTTCTCATCAATTACATTTCCCAAGCTTTAAGAACTTTAATGTTACCTAGCCCCAGGGGGCAGCTCAATTGGCGATCACTGAGATACGAAGTCTTTGTGAAGTTTGAGGTCCGAGTCTTTTTGATTTACCATGTGGTGTTGAAAACATTGAGAGGGGGTGAATCAGTATTTTGTTACTTTAACAATTTTCAACTTTTAATAGAAATTAGTAATTACATCACATGATTAACCATCTCAATCAGAAATAAAACATAAACACAAAGATGTAAAGTGGAAACCCAAACTAGGAGAAAACCACTTGTCAAAGCGTTACAGGCAACCACCTGTGAGGACACCATTTCTATGTGTTAAAATTGGACAACTAGGTCCAAACTCCATGTTGTGATGCTCAGATGAAGATACCAATATTTTTATTGGGTTCCTCTTTCGGAGAGGTGTAAAATCGATATAAAATTGATCTTAATCCGATGAGCAGAACATTTATTTTGAATTTATTATTTATAATAAATTATATGTGCAGGTCGGCCTTAAGGTTTTATACCCCCAGCAGATGTGTCACACACCTCAATGATGGATATAAATATAGTCAACGTTGGAGAGCATTTCACTCACTCACTCATCACACACATCTCCTCCTCTGATTGGATACGAGCATCTGAGAAGCAGTTTTCACATGGGAAAAAATGACGAAGTTGCTGAAGTTGAAAAAGGACGAAAATTTCTGCAGTTAGGGTTTCTAGGAAAGTTTGACCAGCATTGACTTTGGTCAACGCATGGTCCGAATTGGCTGAAATTTGGTGGAGAGTTCGATTTTTGAAGGCCGTACTCATTGGCACAGAAATCAAGGTCAAAATGTTGAGCGAAGTTGGAGTTGCGTTGACTTTATTGCTGCTGCCTTGCGTTGACTTTTTCTGGATTGCGTTGACTTTTTTGGGGTTGACTTTGAGTTGACTAGGTGACTGGTTTGAGGACTGTTGTGACACATTCTGGGTTGGCCGACCAAGAAGACTTTGTTGGTTGAAGCATCCTGCTGACTGCCGTAACGCACCAACACATTCTTGTGTTTCTAGTTTGTCTTCTATAGATCCACTGGTATGTTCTATCAGCATTTTACTTAACTGTTTATGTGATTGCTGTAATAAAAGTAAAGTTGCATCTAGCATAGAACATCTACATAAATTTACATGGTATCAGAGCTGAGGTGAAGACAAGCCCTATTTGTAGCAATCACTGGAGATGATAATGGGTTCCACAAGCTATAGCTTCAAGGAGGAAGACAAATTCACTCGGAAGGATGACTTCCATGCTTGGAAGATGATATTGGATCTCAAATTGGAAGACCAAGATGTCATGGACAATGTGCAGGGTAAAATCCAAGAACCTCCATCCACTGCAACTGCTGCTGCCAAAACAAAGTACAAGAAGGGGGAGATCAAAGCAAAGCTGATGATCAGGGAATCCATTCATAAAAGCCTGGTGGCCTACATCTCTGAGTTGGGCACATCCAAAGAGATGTATGATAAATTGATCTTCATGGTCACGGCCAACAATGCGAATCAGGTATTATTCTTCAAGAATCAATTGAAGAATCTAAAGAAAGGCCGGGATGAGTTTGTTCAATCATACTTTCTGAAGCTGATTGAAATTAGGAACAATCTGCTGGCTATTGGGGAGACAATTGCTGATCAAGAGATGGTGCTCACCGCACTTGGAGGGCTCCCATCCGAATGGCAGGTGTGCAACACTACCATTCTAAACAATAATGTGATACCTGACTTTGACGAAGTACTGTCAAGATGCATTCAAGAAGAATCAAGAATGAAGGAATATGGAATTGGAGGAAATGCTGCATACGCTGCTCATTCTAGAAAGAAGAACTCTGGTGGTCCGAAGAATAAAGGAAAAGCAGGGGCCCAAGGAAAGAAGGGCAAGTGTTTCACTTGTCATAGGCCTAGTCACTATGTTAGAGAATGTCCTTTCAAGAAGGATTCTCCCGATGGTGATGACAACAACAACTGGAGGAATGGCAATCAAAGGAACAACAGGTTCAAAGGAAAAAGGAAGGCTTTCTACGGCGGAAATGATCAACCTTTCAAAAGGTCAAGAAACTCCAGGTATGAGGAATCACATGTTGTTGATAAAAGAAATGAATACATTCTTGTATCTGCCCTCTCTGTTACATCTCCACCCGACACTATGGATGTCTGGTTGATAGATAGTGGTGCCTCAAGGCATATCACTGGGTTCAAAGAAGCACTTTCTGATATGATTGAGAAGGATACTAATCTGGAAATTATCCTTGGAGACAATGCCACATATCCCGTGAAAGGGATAGGGACTGTGACCCTCCACTTGTCTCAAGGACAAGTCCTTCACTTGCAGGATGTACTCTACTTACCAAATTTGAAGAAGAACCTTGTGTCTATATCGGCCATGGAAGACAAAGGTTTCAATGTGGCATTCACTGATGGAAAGGTGCTCATGTGGAAGAAGAGCTATAAGGAAGCTATCTTGATTGGGTTTAGAGTTGATACACTCTACCAGGTTGGAGGAAGTCCGTTGGGAGCAATGACATATGATACTATTCGACAGACTGAACTATGGCACCGAAGGTTTGGACACCTTCACTACAAAGCCCTTCCTGAAGCAAGGAAGGTGGTGACAGGGATGCCCGAGTTTCCAAATAATCATGAAGGTGTATGTAAGGGTTGTGCTGAAGGAAAGTATATAAGGGGACCTTTCCCCTCTAGTGTCACAAAGACATCTTATATCTTGGAATTGATCCATTTTGATCCATCTGGTATGCTCCCTGTGACATCCTTGGGAGGATGTTCATATTATATGATGTTCATAGATGACTTCTCTCGCAAAACCTGGATATACTTCTTAAAGAGGAAGGATGAGGCTTTCATGTGGTTCCGTACATTCAAAGCCTTGGTGGAAAATATGACAGGGAAAAAGATCAAGATTTTGAGATCTGATAATGGCACGGAATATGAGTCAAATGAGTTCAAGGACTTTTGCAAAGAAGCTGGCATTAAGAGGGAGACCACAACTGTCTATACTCCCGAACAAAATGGTGTTGCTGAACGAAAGAACCGGACCATTGTGGAAGCTGCCCGTGCCATGCTATGTGACCAAGGTCTGCCGAAGTTTCTATGGGGAGAAGCTGTGAACACTGCCGTGTACATACAAAACCGATGCCCGCATTCCGCTCTAGAATCCAAAACTCCCGAAGAGGTTTTCTCTAGTAAGAAACCTGATGTCTCACATTTTAGAGTTTTTGGATGTACCGTCTACTTTCATGTGCTGAAAGAAAAGAGGAGCAAGTTGGATGCTTCTGCGAAGAAAGGAATGTTTGTGGGCTATAGTGAAACCTTGAAGGCCTATAGAGTCTATGTGCCTGGTCAAAAGGAAGTGGAGATATGCCACGATGTCACCTTTGACGAAGATACTTCCCTGAGGAAAGTAGTCAATCTTCCGAGATCTGAGGAAGAAAATGAAGCAAGGCCTGGAAATCAAGAGGAACCGAAGGATGAAACAATGCCTGATGTTGAAGGATCGATGGACCCAATTGATCCACCTCCTTCACTAGGAAAGAGATCATCATGGCTCAGGGACACTCTCGAGGATGCTGAGGGACATGCTGCCCCAAGGGGGACATTCCGTGAAAGCAAGAAGCCAAATAGATACCAAGGGTATCTAGCAGCTATGAGTACTATTGTACAATCCGAGCCTGGATCATTTGAGGAAGCCGTAAAGCATCAAGTTTGGACGGATGCTATGCACGAAGAGTATGAGTCCATTATGAAGAATGATGTCTGGGATGTAGTTCCAAGACCAAAGGACAAAGCAGTTGTCACCTCGAAATGGCTCTACAAGATCAAGCATGGATCTGATGGAAGTGCTGAAAAGTTCAAGGCAAGATTCGTTTCCCGTGGCTTCTCTCAAAAGGAAGGCATAGATTATGATGACATATTTGCACCTGTGGCCCGATATACCACCATTCGATCTATTATAGCCCTTGCTGCTACGCAAGGATGGAGTCTTCATCAGATGGATGTGAAGACCGCATTTCTGCATGGTGTGATAAAGGAAGAGGTATATGTGGAACAACCTCTGGGGTTCGAAGTCCAGGATTGGGACACCCATGTTTGCAGGTTGAAGAAGGCCCTCTATGGGCTGAAGCAAGCACCTAGAGCTTGGTACGAGAGGATAGATAGCTACTTGATGAAGTTGGGCTTCACTTGAAGTAATGCTGATCCGAACCTTTACTTCAAGGTTGTCAAGGGAAAACCTCTCATCTTGGTGCTGTATGTGGATGGCCTCTTCCTGACAGGTGCTGACCCTCTCATTCATCAGTGCAAGAGGGAGCTCGCTGCTGAGTTCGAGATGAAGGACCTAGGACTGATGCACTACTTCCTCGGCCTGGAGGTCTGGCAGAGACCTGGCAAGATTTTCCTTTCTCAAGGAAAATACATTGTGAAGCTTCTGGAAAGATTTGGTATGGTGGACTGCAAGTCCGTGTCAACACCAATGGAACTCAACTTCAAGAAGTTGAGTGGCAGCGCTGCTGGGCTTGTATTGTCAAATCCTACTGAGTATCGTCAACTCGTAGGGGCCCTGATGTTCTTAGTGAACACCCGTCCAGATATATGTTTTGCAGTGAACACTTTGAGTCAACAGATGGTTGAACCTCATCACTTTCACTGGGTTGGTGCCAGGAATCTTCTGAGATACCTTTGGGGCACGATAAACCATGGGCTGAGATACACTGCCGGGAGCGTGACACTCCTTGGATATACTGATGCCGATTGGGCTGGCAGTGTGGTGGATCGTAAGAGCACATCGGGATGCTGCTTCAATCTTGGTTCTGCTTCAATCTCATGGATGAGCAGGAAGCAGAAGTCGGTGGCTTTGAGCACCGCGGAGGCCGAATACATTGCTGCTAGTATGGCCTGTTGTGAAGCAGTTTGGTTGCGGAAGCTCTTTAGTGAGTTGTTCGGACATGTGCTAGATACCACTGTGATACTCTGTGATAATCAGAGTGGGATTCGTATGACTGAGAATCCTGTGTTCCACGACCGATCCAAGCATATTGATATCAGGTACCACTATATCCGGGATATGGTACAGCGAGGCGCCGTAAGGCTCGATCATATAGGAACTGATGAGCAGGTCGCGGATATTCTCACAAAGCCCCTAGGGAAGGTCAAGTTCCTAACCTTCCGTGAGAGTCTTGGTATCGTGGAACGACCCTATGATGTGGGTCTTGTTGGACGATGAGCTCTGGGAGCTCTGGGGGGCTTTGGGGATAACTTCTCGGAGCTATAAGCACTCACGAGGCTAGGCTTGCTAAACCTTGTGGTGCTTCTGCCCCATCGTTATGATGTTTGAGTTGGTTCACCTCTCATTATTTGTGCCCCGTATGCATCTGTGCCCCGTATGCATCCTACCCATTGAGTTCGGGGCTCATGGGAAGTACCTCTCATTTGGCCAATGAGGTGTGGAAAAGCTAGAGACTATTAGCAAAGACTGATGGACGCATCAGAGATTGCCGTACTCTCTATCTAGGATGGCACTGTCCAACCACTTGATCTGGGATCAAGTGTAGTGAATTTCGGTCTCCAAGCCGACTTCGGGTTCGTCGACCAACCCGGGTTGGTATGAGACTCTTGGTGAATTTGATAGAGGTTTCGGACCTCTGCGCTGAATCTGTGAGCCGGGGGATGATGTCTTTGTGATTGACCCACTTTTGTTCTGAAATAAAGAGGCCAGCAAAGCAAGTTACAGCGGGATGACCCACGATGTTTGTTTGCACAGCTGGATGGAGTTCTCCCTAGTTGAGAGGGAGTGTTAAAATTGGACAACTAGGTCCAAACTCTATGTTGTGATGCTCAGATGAAGATACCAATATTTTTATTGGGTTCATTTTTCGGAGAGGTGTAAGATCGATATAAAATTGATGTTAATCCAATGAGCAGAACATTTATTTTGAATTTATTATTTATAATAAATTATATGTGCAGTTCGGCCTTAAGGTTTTCCACCCCCAGCAGATGTGTCACACACCTCAATGATGGATATAAATACAGTCAACGTTGGAGAGCATTTCACTCACTCACTCATCACACACATCTCCTCCTCTGATTGGATACGAGCATCTGAGAAGCAGTTCTCACGTGGGAAAAAATGATGAAGTTGCTGAAGCTGAAAAATGACGAAAATTTCTGCAGTTAGGGTTTCTAGGAAAGTTTGACCAGTGTTGACTTTGGTCAATGCATGGTTTGAATTGGCTGAAATTTGGTGGAGAGTTCGATTTTTGAAGGCCGTACATTGGCACAGAAATCGAGGTCAAAAGGTTGACCGAAGTTGGAGCTGCGCTGACTTTTTTGCTACTGGACTGCGTTGACTTTTTTGGGGTTGACTTTGAGTTGGCTGGGTGACTGATTTGAGGACTGTTGTGACACATTCTGGGTTGGCCGACCAAGAAGACTTTGCTGGTTGAAGCATCCTGCTGACCGCTGTAACGCATCAACACATTCTTCTGTTTCTGGTTTGTCTTCTATAGATCCACTGGTATGTTCTATCAGCATTTTACTTAACTGTTTATGTGATTGCTGTAATAAAAGTAAAGTTGCATCAAGCATAGAACATCTACATAAATTTACACTATGTAAGCACCAACTTACAACTGTGGTAGGCACCAACCTATGGGAGATTTCAATCCACTCAGCGGAGCACCAACTCAGTGATTTTGTATGCACCAACCTATAAGAGACTCCAATCTTCTCAACTGTGCACCAACTCAGTAAATTAGTAAGCACTAGCAGTAACCTACTTTTTCAATTTGTTCCTTGGTCCTATCAATAACAAGTCTTGTCCTACTCCTTTGTCTTGTTCTAGTCTTTGGTTCTGTCCTCAATCCTTCCTCGGCTTTTCTTCTTGTTTTTGATCGCTTCTTTTTGGCCCAATCAACACCAGTCTTTTGCTTTTGGTTCAGACTACAGAAGCTTCACTTCATTGTCGCAGTACTGACACTGTCACAGTTTGCTCATCAAAACTCTGCTGTCGAGGGATATAACAGTCTTTCATCCATATATCCATTCACACTGAGATGTCCACTGTACTAATTTGTTCATAAAAAATTGCAGGCTTGACCTGCCTCTCCTGCTGTAGATCTGCCCTAACAGAAATGCTGCAGTCTGCTCAGACAATACCAGCCAGCCCTTGAGCTTGGTCTGCTCCAAAACAAGGAGAAAATGCCCTTGACAGCTCAGTCCTTTTTCTTTAGTTAGCACAGCCCTCCACCAACTTGCTGTTGCTGCCACCAAAGGTGCCTGAGGGTAGGCCCTGTGGCCCGCACACCTGGGCTGCACCTGCGGCCTACAAACAGGACTATGGTCCCAAAAATTTTGGCCTAGATGATCACAGAAGTTCAGCGTTGTTCTTTACTGTAGAGAATATCCTAGACAGACCTTGCAAAACTCAGATTTTGCACCACATAATCACAGAATATACCCGAGAAATCATTGCAGACCATACTTTTTTGACTGCAGCGGTATACTCCACCTCAGACTTGAGATTTCACTCTCTCTTGAAAGCAGGGGTGTTGATAGTTGGCTGTCATTGATGTCAACCCAAGCAGCACCAGGAGCTACCCCGATATTCAACAGCAAATTTGACATGGAAATTCGTGGTTTCTTGTCTCCTAATCACTCTAGTTAGTTTCTCCTCTAAAAAATCTTTTCGATGATATGTGATACCCTTTGTAGTTCTTTACAGTTTGAAAGTTATTTGCATTTTAAGTTGAAGACCCAGTTTTGTGGGCTAAAACCCCAAGGGGTAGTGACATGACACTTTATCATTTATTCACCTACGGTTGTCAATATATGATAGTAATTCTCGTCGCAATCTCATTGTGTATAAGTTGAATAACTTCAAGAACCAAAGGCAATAACCCAATCATTGACTTCACAACCTTGGTAGGACCATATGCACTATAAGCCAATCATTGATTTCAAATTTCTAGTGAAATTGAAAATATTTTTAGAAAATATCCTTAACACAAATATTAAATAGGGTCTTAAGGCTAGTTATTATTATTTATTAATATTAATGAAATTATATTATTTTGGTAGAATATTAAAATGATCATTCATCCATAGGGAGTGTCCCTTATTATTTTAAATTAAGAAGAAAATTTTAATCATTTTCTTTCTGGCCAGCAGCCCTCTTTTCTCTGTCCACAAGGCATACACTATGTTGCATTTTTTTTTGAACTCATAAAACTTCCAACATCTATCTTAAAACCCCTAACTCCTCCAACGTTCATATTATATGAACCCCATCTAGATTTATAAATATGATATTACATTTCCTCAAAAAATTGAAATGATATACGTATAATCTTAAGAAAACCGATTCTGATTTTTTCGATGCTTAATGCAGCAAGTACAGTCGGATTAGGGGTTGGGTTCCTTTTGTCTGGTGGCTCGTTTTTTGTTGCAGGTTATATTGATACAAGGAGAGGGAGGGTCTGGAGGACCTGATAACCCATCTTCGGCCCTGTTGAAGTATCATCTCAGAACGAGGGAATGAGGAAAGGAAACCCATAATGAAAATAGGAAGTTGTGAAGCATTAAAAGGCACAAATCTCAAGCGGAATCATAACAGAACAACGAATATTTTTATTTAGAAACCCCAAGTTCTAAACATGAAACATCTACGACCAAGCAAGTGTTTATCTATGAAGAGTTTGAGCTCGAGTATCCTTCCTTGAACTTTTGACATCTTCTACATCAGAAGGATCACGCACAACAAATACATTGACTACGGTTGGGTAACAATTTCATAAGTGCAAGGTCTATAAGGGATTCGATCTCCAGAAGAGTGAAATTTTTGGCATACGTGAGTGAGGTTACCTGTCTTCAACAACTACAGAAAAGCAAAGTACAGAATTATTAAATACAAAATTCTTGCTACAAGAAAGCAAGGTATAGAATTGCTTCCTTTATTTTTCTTGTAGCTCATTGGAACGAATATACAGACCTATAGTGACAATATCAGTTTGAAAGCGGATTCTGGCCTTTGTCTCCTTGTTAATAAGGTTAATTCTGTAGTTTGTCCTGACAAATTGTTGATGTAAAATTTGTATGAATTTGGGACTATGTTTAGGCTTATGGCTTGGTCTTTTAGGAGAGTTCTTAGGCCTGTTGTAAAAGCAGTCCATCTTCAGTGGTTCAGTCCTATAGCACCTTTAATGTTTCTAATTGATCACAGCATTGAGGTAAGATTGCAATATCTTAGACTTATTTCATGCAAGTTTTGGATCCGTACTGGTTAGGGCTTGTTCTAGATCTGTGGATAAGGCATATCATTAAGGTCTGTAGTAAGGCTTGCAGAGCCAATTTTAGGACTGTATAATGTCTAGCTCATGTCAGGTATAGTGTCATCAAAGGAGTGAAAGTGTAGGTCTGTCTATGGTCTAGCAAAAGTTTTAGGATCACCTAAGAAGAGTGCAGTCTGAGCATCATTAAGATTTCGGTGCCATCAAGCAAAGAGTCAGGTAAGTGTTGTTATATTTCTTTTGTTGTATATCTATTTCTGCTGACATAAAAATTTCAGTATGTTTATTATTATTGTACTAACTCTCTTTACAGGCAGAGGTAAGTTCTGTTAAAGGGGTGTGTTTACTTGTCTTTGGGCATTGGGTTTCGTTTGGGCTTGCTTCAATTACAGATTCAACATAGTTTAAGCACCTTCAATTGATGCGAAGAACAGTGACATGAAGATAAGATCTACCAGTGACATCAAGTAAGGCAGCTAGCCACAAGCAACAAAACAGTGAAAATTGAAGAGATCAAGTAATGAAACAATGAAAGGGCAAGCAAGCAAGTGACATAGCACAAGCATTTCAGCAGTCTCCACATCAATATCTCTTGTCTTGTAAGGAGTTTGTCCAAGAGTCGGTGTCATTTGTCAAACATTATACATGATTATAAATGGGCCATTGTCACTTGTAAGGGAGCACACATTTGTAAAGAGTCTGTGTCATTGCCTCGAGTTGAAGAAGACAAATTTGTTTTTGGGAAAAGGACTTTGGTTGTTATTGGGACAAGGATTCTTAATTTGTTGGGAAAAGGGTTTAGGTCCATCAGTGAAAGAAAATCATTGAAATATCATTGTAACGTGGATCATTGTCCCTGGTACGGGAGTCCACAGTTTTGTATTCAATTTTTGTTTTTACAGGGCTGTAGGGTAGTTCTAAGCAGGTGAATGAAGTCACCTTCAGGTTGGGGCCTGTAAACACTTCAGGGTGGTAGGGTGGCTAGGGAAAGTTGTGGATCGCTAGGGTGAGTTGACTCGCTAGGGTGTTGGGGCATTCTTTCAGCTGACTGCTGATAAAATAAGGGTGTTGGGGCATCCTTCCAGTGGTAGCTGCAAAAGAATGCTTTTCTAGAGTGCTAGGAAGTTGTAGCTTTCTTTTTAGTTGGGGTTGGAGATTAAAGAACTTATTAGAAAAACGTTCAGTGTTTTTTTGGCCCGGAGGGGGTTTTCCACCTAAAAATCTTGTGCCTATTGGCTCTATCTTTTGCATTGTTGTTTACTGCTTTCACTGAATAATTATAATAATTGAAGATTAACTAATGCTATGAAAAAGATTAATAAAGTGCAAATTGCTAAGAAATACCGATTCACCCCTCTTCTTAGTATTTCCAACAAGGGATATACTCCACCTCACTAGTCAAACCTCAAACCTCAGACTTCATTCTCTTTTGACTGCAGGCTAATTCATTTTCATTGCTGACTTTATGTCTCTAACCGTAGAGCTTAGGTTGTACCTTGACCACAAACTCACACACCAAAATAGCAGAGCAAATCCATAGCTAGACTAGCCCTACACATGGGCAGTATATAGTGGTTTTGGGCATCATTTTGTTGGGGGCCGACCTGTCCCTTAGGCTGGGCTGACTTGGGCAATTTGTGTTTATATAAAACTCTTTAATAAATGACCAGGCCAACCTTATTGCTTTGGGCTTGTAAACTCTACTATGTTCTTCCTTATCAATCATATACGGCTTGATTCCTTTGTCATTAAGGTCGGGCTTGTTTTCCTTTGTCTTCAATACTTTGTTCTTGTGTTCTTGACTTCTTGACTTTGACATTATCCTTCATCATTATCTTTTTCACTTGGCTTTGACATCAATGACAACACTATTCAACATGTGGGCTGTGCGTGAAGGTGCATATGGGTTCACCTAGAGGTTCTAGTGGTAGCGGTTGGAATCGACCCCATGTCATGCAAGTGTGAGCCCAACCCAATTGTCAATTCCTCTAGATACATGTTACCAAAAAAACTTACATGCTACCTAAGCAAGATAAAGGTGCTAGATTATTAAAGGATATTAAGAGTTCAATTTTTCCTTCCAAACATTTGTATTCAATGTTTGTAGATGCTCTATGTATTGAGATTGTAGCTTGGAAGGTGATTCTGCATGGATCAGGGGCCATGACATGCAACGAGTCACCTTAATTATTTTCTATGACAATTTATTAATGAATTTCCTAAGTCAAGACTTTAGACGACAATTTAATTTAATTATTGGGTACTTATTTGTTTTTTTTAATAAAAAGGGAAAATAAGTCAACAATAGAATAAGTCATAGCCGTTGATCTCAGTAAAATGAGATCTAATCTCAACCGTTGAGATTAGGGATTTCGCTTGAGATTAGGGTTTGATCTTTTTAATAGGAGGTTTGAACCAAAGGAGAGGCACATCTGTTTTGGCACGAGTTAAATTTCAGTGGAGTGTGGTATTTGGTAGCGAGAGCGAGAAAATGCTAGATCGAGCTAGCTAGCACAAATCAGGGCAAGCGAGATCAATAGAGAGGCCAAGTTTCTTTCCACACAAAAGTTTTTTGCTAGGCCACACCTGTGGATTGTACAAAAGCTGAGTGAGAGAAAGAGGGTTGAGATCTTCTGTTGGGTATTTTCCAGAGCAAATTCTTGTGTAACTATTGTAAAAAAATATTTCTCTTGAAGCTGAATAAGAAGCCCAATGTTTGTTGGTTTTACCTACACTAGGGTTTCCAAGGCATATTGTGTTATTCTTGATTGCATATTATTGGTTTATGGTATTTTGGCTTCTACTGCTCATTTGGTTAAAAACCCAAAATATTTATTGTTACAAATCATATTAGAAAACATTGTTTATTTTAGATCTGTGATTATTTTTCGAGACGATAAATTTGTAACTGGGTTTAAAGAAATCAACATCGTATCAGAGCTCTAAACTTTGAATACAAAGTGAAGGATATTTGACACAGGTTTTAAGACAAAAATTTTGTATTTTAGTTTTCAATCTCTTTGAGGGTTTTATTCTACAATGGCTACCAATGTTCAGTATGAGCACAG
Organism: Pinus albicaulis; assembly: GCA_034641835.2. Classification (NCBI taxonomy): domain Eukaryota; kingdom Viridiplantae; phylum Streptophyta; class Pinopsida; order Pinales; family Pinaceae; genus Pinus; species Pinus albicaulis. The sequence continues at coordinate 995,493,728 of CM076581.1, forward strand.
GCTTGAGGTTCTTCGAACTATTTGCAGTGGAAGGTTTGAACCTCAGCTGTTCTCAAGGAGAACAAGCCGTGGAATTTCGTTAATACAACAACGGTTCCACCAACGAATGATCCAATTTCTTTTGATTTGCATGAGGTCAAGGAGGCCAAGGTGTAGAAGATTATTCTTGATGGGGTCAAAGATCATTTCATATCCCATCTGTCAGAGAATGATACTGTGAAGATGTGGGATGCACTCACGAAACTGTATTAGAGCGAATATTAGAGTCGAAAAATGATGCTTACGGACAAGTTGCATGGCACAAGAATGTCCAAGGGCGATAGCGTGACACCAATATGTCTAGGCTGAGACAACTTAGGGATGAATTGGCTGTTGTTGGAGAGACGATTGTTGAGGAGCTAGTGCATTTAGCCTTGAATGGCTTTTCAAAGCATTGGGAGGTTTTTGACAAGTGTGTTATGGGTCGGGATCACTTACTCGATTGAGTGAGACTTTGGGATGATTTCATCCAAGAGGAGATTTGAGAATGAGGTCAGCGAGGAGATAAGAGGAAGGGATTTGAAGAAGGTGAGACCTTGATTTGGCAAACAAGGGTAAGCAGGAGGCCAAGAAAGGGCCAAGCAAGTGGTCCTCTGTTGAGAATTTGGAGGGCTAGAGATTAATACAAATTCTCTTCTTGATAATTACTTGTGAACTTGCTTGAGTTACTCATGTCTTTCTTTCTTCAACTTAGTTAGTCTTTCATCAAGTCAATTATCAAAATGCACGAGACACAAAATTAGGCGCCTAGAGCCAGGGCAAAACCTCTCCCTCTTGGAGAGGAAAACCCGCAAATAATTATCCTTATAGATCTTCAAATGACAAGTACCATGACCCAGACTCAGACCCTAGACTTAGAAATGTCTCCAAGATCTTGTCACTGCCCTTTCTTCTCTTCTTCAACGATCTGCTCGGCCACCAAGATTCTCTTACTGAATTGTAGTTATGAATATAAATGACAGATTTATCTTCCTTACTCTTATTCTTCTTTAAGGATGCTTTCTACTTATAGTCACCTTCTTCACTGTATTGGACTGTAGCCTTCAATCAAATTGTCCTTAACCTTTATATCTCAGGATCCTTTCTTAACTCAGGAAACATGAAACAACAGTATAATATTTCTTGCACTAGTATTCGAAATGTAGGCTGTGAAACATCTGCAAAAGACACCCTGTAATTGTTTCCTGAAATCCGCAAATAAACTTCAGGTGTTTGCACTTTAGTTATGTTTCAGGTATCCGCAAATATGATTGAGGCTCAGATTAATCCGCACAACATCAACGTTATATATATCAAGTGATTGCACTGGAGTTCTTCAACCCTTTTACAGAAAAAATTTCCTAGAAATCCGCACTGAAACACCTTTTCTTAATCTGCAAAACTGTCTCTTTGTTGACCGCACTGTATATGATGTATTGTGTTGACCGCTGTGTATATTATCTGCACTGTATATTGCGCGTTATCCATTGAACATTGTGTGTATGAGCTGTAGGCAGATGTATATATATAGATACATATTTTCTATCTTGAAGCCGACGATACTTGTAGTTTTTAGGCTGACTCATATAGCAGTTTAAAGGCCGACTTGAGGCATATCATAAGTGCTTGTTTTTCTAGTGTTGGTGAGGGCTATTACAAGCCACAAATTCTTGGACGTGTGACAAGATCTGGATCATACACTGATGACTAGTTCCTTCATATATATACATGACACTATAATTATATTCTATGCCTAGAAGACTCAAACCTAATAGACATCAAGAAGAAGTCTATCTACTTAATAAATCTTGCTCAACAAAAATACATTTTATTATTTTGACTTCTTCTTTTCATAAGTACATAATGACATAGTCAACATGACGACCGACCTAGTTACACTTTTCAACACTCCCTCTTAACTAGGGAGGTATTCATACAGGTACATGGATACTTTCAAACTGAAGAATCTCATAAGAAGAATCGGATTGGTAATCGCATCTGTATAGCATCATATCAACCAACATTGTTCTAGTACAAGGCCTTGACTAACAACCCCATCTCTCAACGAGACAATGGGCTACAATGCTGGCGAGACACATGACTTATAGACACCATGGTCATTATCTCTCCAAGGTACATACTCCACCCAGGTGTTCCCAAAGTATGACCTTCTTGGACTATTCTTCTCTTGGGTAGCCAACCCTTAAAGAATATCAGTCCTCGACTACTCTTATCTTGAATGCCCTATCTCATTCTCAAAGAGTATCGAATGCCAGATGATTACCCAATCCTCCATTCTGTCTTCCAGGTGAAGACCAGAATGATGTGTCTATCCATTCTCTCCACATGGCCTTCACTAAGACTTATGGTTGTTCGTCCTGGTCTAGTGCATGACACATGTATTAGAGAATCACATATGTCACTCCCTCTCAACACAGGAAGGACATACTTCAAGATTCTTCCAAGTAAGAAACTTACCACTAGGCTCCCTCTCAACCAGGGTCCTACAACAACAATCCAACTACTCATGAAGAATCGCTCCCCTCGATGTCATGGATTTCGATATTGAGGAATCTCAAACTTTTGGCTTCATAGGGCACAAATTATCCATCACTTTCAGTCACGAGTCATGTCCACTATCAGAAAGTGATTCATTAGTCTTTCTCATCTGGTCCATCGTTGTGCCATGCTACTTTTGTTTGAATCATTTCCAAGGATCATACATCCTTTCTCATGATTAGCAGTCCTGCACAAATTCATCCAGATAAACGTATACATATGAACTTTTAAAACAAAAGTTACCTCAGTGATGATATTTCACCATGACATCTTTCTATAGGCATCGCCATCCTTTATTCAGATTGACACATCTCCTAATGATATGTTTTGTCAAGGGTCTTCTTATTTACCAGACTTCTGTCAGAGTCTACATATCCTCCCAGGAGATCTCCTAGTCACATCTTCTTGGCTTCCGGATGATAATTGCCTCTTGACATGGTTGCATTTCATGATCTCTTCCTTTCTGCACATTCTCCATTCCTAGGAACTTACAAATTTTTCAGTTTCTTGTTCATATACAACCACCTCATATTCCATGAGGACATATTATGTTGATTTCATTTGTCAGTGCATCGAGAGATCCTTCTTCATAGATCATACTTCTAAATATGGAAGTCTATTACCTACAACCATATGACATGACTTCACAACAACAAGTGTTAGCATATAAATATATACATACCTCATACCTTTTACCCTTGAGTTATCCTGTAGCAATTTCTCTAGAATGAAGAGCTTCATTCCTTTGACCTGCTCCATCAATATGTCATCACATCCCAGAATTCTATTTCCATGACCCTTGATCTTGATGACTGCTTTCTATTAGTAATGTTATCAGAGAGGTTTTTCCGGAGTTGATTCACAAAGAGCTCGTAACATGCTTTTTATCATGTTGCTATAATATACATTGCTTCCGATCGTACTATTTTACAACCAACATAAATCACTTAAAGGAGAAGATGATCTGAATCATAGTGGAGATCCCTCGCTTCTTCTTTCTTTAGATTTCTTTGCATCAGGTTCTTCTCTTATATCTGAGACATGGGCTTCTTCCTTTTTCCTCTTGTCCTTTCTAAATTTAGGACAATCTTGTTTATAATGCCCAAGATCATTACATCCAAACCATCATGCTTTGTCCACATTTCTCTTCTTATTATGTGGACCAATTTTACTGAATCTTCCTTTCTTCCTGGACATGGTGTCAAAGGCTTGATTCCCTACACTTGATCCTGCTTTCAATCTTGATTCTTCTATCTTACCTAGACTTTGGAATGGCACGGCTTCTTCTCTCCCATCTATGTTGGAAGTGGAACCTCTCCATTCTTTCGATAAAGCATTTTGTACCATAGTGAGTATTTCTCTATCAGACATTACTTCTCCCAACTTCAGTAGTTGATCTTGTATTGCGAAAATCTCCATCAAATATGGAATTATTCCTTCCTTTGATATTCTCAATTTGTATAGTTTTTGTCTCAGGGATATTATTTCCTTTGTAGAACCTTTCGAGAATAGTTCCACCAATTTATCATATATTTCTTTTGAGGATTCTAGCTTTGATACATAGGGAATGAGAGAGTCTTTTATGGATTCTATAAGAATCCTTCGGGCTCTTATGTCTCCCTTCATGTATTTGATATATGCTAGAATGTCTTCTTTTGGAGGTTGAGTTGTTGATCCTTCTATGAAGCCCATAACTTCATTTTCAATTAGCTTTAGATCTGTTCTTTTCTTCCATGCATTGAAGTTTGATAACCCAACCAATTTTTTGCTCTCTATACAATAAGTCATTTTGACAGATTTAGATAAAGTCATAGATATATACTTGAGTGAGTGACTTTCTCCTTCAGCAACTTCCTTGATGATGAAGGAGGAGTTAGGAGCTTCTTCTAAGATAGAAATCTTCAATCTAAGTGTTCTTGAATCTTTGATGGCAAGGATTACTTTCTTGATTGAGTTGATCCTTTAAAAGAGATAGTAGATCTTTCTTGAAGTAGCTAGAGAGTCTCCATTTTTAAACTGATTTGATTTTCCAACCCAAACTTTTGATCTTTGCTTCCTGGAGTGTCTCCTTTGTCAAATAGCCCTTGAGTTCAGCACCTTAGCTCTGATACCATGTTGAGAATTAGGAGGGCTAGAGATTAATACAAATTCTCTTCTTGATAATTACTTGTGACCTTGATCGAGTTACTTATGTCTTTCTTTCTTTAGCTTAGTTAGTCTTTCATCAAGTCAATCATCAAAATGCACGAGACACAAAATTAGGCTTCTAGAGCCAGGGAAAAACCTCTCCCTCTTGGAGAGGAAAACCCACAAAGAATTATTCTTATAGATCTTCAAATGACAAGTACCATGACCCAGACTCAGACCCTAGACTTAGAAATGTCTCCAAGATCTTGTCACTGTCCTTTCTTCTCTTCTTCAACGATCTGTTCGGTCACCAAGATTCTCTTACTGAATTGTAGTTAGGAAGATAAATGACAGATTTATCTTCCTTACTCTTATTCTTCTTTAAGGATGCTTTCTACTTATAGTCACCTTCTTCACTGTACTTAACCGTAGCCTTCAATCAACCTGTCCTTAACCTTTATATCTCAGGATCCTTTCGTAACTCAGGAAACATGAAACAACAGTATAATATTTCTTGCACTAGTATCCGAAATGTAGGTTGTGATATATTTGCAAAAGACACACTGTAATTGTTTCCTCAAATCTGCAAATAAACTTTAGGTGTTCGCACTTCATTTACGTTTCAAGTATTCGCAAATATGCTTCAGGTATCCGCAAATATATTCCAAGTGTTATCGCTTGCCGCCTACACCTACCTACAGTTAGTGGGAAAAGCCTTCAACCCCACAGGTGTGGTTGGTGGCAAGGAACTCAGAGAAGGGGCTGTCACCTATTCCCAACTCTCTTCATTTAAGCTATCTTTTAGGTTAGCTAAGGGGGGTGGTCCCTAAAGGAAAACTAAGTTAAAGATGTGAGATTTCTAGGAGAATTGATTAGAAGGAATTACTTATCAAAGATGAGTCGATTCCAATATGTAAACAAGCATATAAGTATATGAGCAATATTCAATGATGTGTTCAAAATATAGACCAGTGCTTTAAAGTAGATGACAAATGCTTGCTCAAAAATGAAATTCAAGATATAATGACAATAATCCCACAAAGGAAGTGTTAGACCAAGATCACAATATGCAATTAAATTTACAACACCAAATAAGGGTATTTGCCAATGAAACGAGATATATCAATCATCCATAAGCATAATGATCATTAAAATGACAACATGCAATGAAGTTGTATGTAGAAGAAAATTTCCAAGTACCATAGAATTAAACTTGTTGCAAAATTTAAGGAATTAAAATGCTTGCATCCAAAGTGCTTCTTGAGATAATAATTGCATGTGAATCTTTAAACCATCAAGATAGCAAAAAATTTGAGAACCTTGCAAGGAAATGTGATGAGATAGTGCTCTTGGTTTATTTTATTAATTAGTTCTACAACAAGGTTACAATTGAACTCTAATCCTCAGACCTCACCCTCGCCCAAATATTTGGATCTCACAGTGATGAGTCCATAGAGGTAGAGGGTCCCTAAAATGTCTATTCAACCAACTTAAGTTGGAGGTAAATTTTAGAGATGCAAGTCTAGTATGAAAAGTGAAATGCCTAAATGATATGAAAGTGAGTTTGCAAGTGCTATGTAAAAGATGAAGATGATTCAATTAAATATGCTTCATAGTTAGAACAATAACTCAAATTGCCATAAATTGAAAGTGTTATGTTTCTTTATTTGTAGTATATTGTGAAATTTATCCAAATGAGAAATAGATCACAAAACATAAGTAAGTGATGGCAAATGAGATTGCAAATTAAGAAATTAAAGGACTATGTGATTTGTGTTACTTCCCAATTAGAGCATGCATATGTGATATGAAAGAAAATGGAAATGTCAAAACCACTAAGTCAATCTATCTACAAATTCTCTCCTTTGAAATGAAGAGATAAGGATGCCAATGGGTAAAACCCACGCTCCTACAACAAAAATAAATTTTTTATTAATTTTACAAGAATGAAATGACCATGAGGCCTTTTCTAAACCAAAAAAAGTCTTTACAAATAAAAATTGAGACCATAGACTTTTCCTCGGTGAGAATTTCTAAGAACTCAAAATGAATTCAGACTTTACAATAGGAGAAGAGAAGCTAAACCTCTTCTATGCCCACAACCAAAGAAGAAAGAGTTATCTTCCTCATTTGAAATTCAGCCCAAAGGTCCTGCAACAACTTGTTAGTAATTTCTTGTAGTTGCCCACTCAAGCTGTCACAAGAAAAAATTCGAGAGAGGGCTACAAAACCAATCAAATATTAGATAGATAAAATTACAAAATATTGCACAACAATTTACAAAGAGCTAAGCCAAAGAGTTCGAGTAAACTCTCCTCTTTGCTTAGTCATCTTCAAGCTCTTGGATAACAAATGAAAGCAATGAAGTATAATGTTTTAAAAGGTATTCAAATTTAGAAGTATTCAACTTGTATACAAGCTATGTTTCAAAACCCCTGTAAAACCACTTTGTAAGATAAGACTATGAAGGTTCAAAAAACAAATGAGAGCTTCTTTGAGAATGTATCAAGAGTGGGTTGGTCTTGTTATCGCTTGCCACCTACACCTACCTACAGTTAGTGGGAAAAGCCTTCAACCCCACAGGTGTGGTTGGTGGCAAGGAACTCAGAGAAGGGGCTGTCACCTATTCCCAACTCTCTCCGTTTAAGCTATCTCCTAGGTTAGCTAAGGGGGGTGGTCCCTAAAGGAAAACTAAGTTAAAGATGTGAGATTTCTAGGAGAATTGATTAGAAGGAATTACTTATCAAAGATGACTTGATTTCCAATATGTAAACAATCATATAAGTATATGAGCAATATTCAATGACTTGTTCAAAATATAGACCAGTGCTTTAAAGTAGATAACAAATGCTTGCTCAAAAATAAAAATCAAGATATAATGACAATAATCCCACAAAGGAAGTGTTAGACCAAGATCACAATATGCAATTAAATTTGCAACACCAAATAAGGGTATTTGCCAACGAAACGAGATATATCAATTATCCATAAGCATAATGATCATTAAAATGACAACATGCACTGAAATTGTATGTAGAAGCAAATTTCCAAGTACCATAGAATTAAACTTGTTGCAAAATTTAAGGAATTTAAAAATGCTTGCATCCAAAATGCTTCTTGAGATAATATTTGCACGTGAATCTTTAAACCGTCAAGATAGCAACAGAAAATTGGGAACTTTGCAAGTAAATGTGTTGAGATAGTGCTTTTGGTTTATTTTATTAATTAGTTCTAAAACAATGTTACAATTGAACTCTTGTCCCCAGACCTCACCCTCGCCCGAAATTCGGATCTCACAATGAGGAGTCCATAGGGGTAGAGGGTCCCTAATGTCTATACAACCAACTTAAGTTGGAGGTTAATTTTTAGAGACGCAAGTCTAACATGCAAAGTAAAATGCCTAAATGATATGGAAATGAGTTTGCAAGTGCGGTGTAAAATATGGAGATGATTCAATTAAATATGTTTCATAGTTAGAACAATAACTCAAGTTGCCATAAATTGAAATGCTATGCTTCTTTACTTGTAGTATGTTGTGAAACTTATCCAAATGAGGAGTAGATCACAAAACATAAGTAAGTGATGGAAAATGAGATTGCAAATTAGGAAATTTAAATGACTATGTGATCTAAGCAATTAACGAAATGAACATATGAGTTATTCACATGCAACTAGACTAGATTAACAATAGTAATTAAGATACAGTAGTTGGTTTGAAAAATTAAAGAAAAAACTAAGCAAAAGAAAGTTACCCACTTTCAGAAAGATTTCCTCCTCTAAGTAGATGGAGTGAGATACCATGGAAAAACTTCCCATAGCTCCCTCCAAACATTGATTAGCTCTTTATTAATGAAAGTGAGGCCCTCTTATAGAAATGAGGGGATTGGGAAGAGCTTAAAATATGCATTTTAAATTTGCTCTTTCCCAAAGTTACAAGTGTAAGATTTAAAAAAAAAGATTTACTTGTGAGATGTTTACAAAGTAAAAGCTTAAAGCCTTGAGGTGAATGGCGGTTACAATTCCTCAAAAGAATGAGGCTTTAGAAGTAGAGGTGAAGTGATAAGGCGGAACTTGGATTTGAGGTTCCAAACGGAAGAGTGTTCCTTAGCCTATGCTTTAGCTCCCTTTCTTCAAACTTAGATTGCTTCCAAGAACACCTATAGGCAAACAAGCAAAAGAGTTAGCATGCCAAAGAAATAGTTAGAAACTTAATGCAAAGTATATAATACACTTTATGATACAAATTTTACTCACTGAAACGACTTGAAAGAGTTGGATTTTGGTGATGAAGTCAAGTTAGCCAACAAGCAACCTCAAATGCTAGATAAAATAGATATGTGCACAAATGAGAGAAGAAATATATGAATTTTTTTTAGAGATGGAATAGAAGCAAAAGGCTCATGAAACCCCCTTTTAAATAAATCTTTTGATGTCTTATGAGATTGTTGGCTTGAACAGCTTGTGAGACCTCTGATATCCTTGGAGCTGACTTATTCCAACCGAAGAAGTCTTCACACTCCAATGGACTTGGCAACCTGTCCTTTGAACACACAAATTTCTGCAAACCAATTGTTAGTGCAAAAGAAACTTGGCATATAGAGGTCACGTTGAGCTTGTCATTTCATCGAAAACTTAGCTACAACAAGAGCACAATACATACCAGATCAAGGAGATGTCAAGATAGCTAAAAATCTCCTCCTAGACAATAGTGCCTTAGAATGATAAAAGAAAAACAACTAGGTGCAAATATAAATAATAATATCGAATGAAACAAGTATACCTCATCAACCAAAGAATGCACCACAAGAGAAGCTAGTAACCCCAAAGACTTTTCTTTATTCAGCTCAATGACAATTTCGGCATAGTAACAATAAGCACAAGCTTCAAAAAATCCACTCTTACAATGAGAGCCCAAGGCTCATTTAAATAGAACTACGGGAGCAAATCCCAATGAAAAAATGAATGACAAGTGGAGAAGGGACATAATCCCAATGCAAAACAAATTTGCACAAGTAGCACAAGAACTGTCCAAGTGGAACCAACTGCTGTAGGTGACTGTTGTAAACTGCTCCCTTTTTGGAGTATAATTTCTGTTCTGGACAGCGTACAAATTTTCCTTCATGTGCATATCTTTGGTGGCTGCCAAGTGTGATTGATGATAGGTGTATGGGGGAGAAAACTCCCACATAAGACTGCCTCAACCCCCACGTAAAACTGAACCTCAAACTGCTGTAGGTGGCCTTCTTCACTGGCAGCGTACACTCCCAACTGTTATGTGCATCTTATTATGTCCAAGTGTGAAATATGTGGCAATAAATGGGAGCAATATCCCACGAAATTAGCCATAATACAATGATCATGTAACCCATGTGTACCAAATCAACGCCAATCAGATCTGTGTGTTAAGATCAACATATGACCGCCTCTAATTGCTGCGTACAAGATGTAGTTAACTGCTGCGTTGATTTTCTGAGTGCCAACATGTGGGGACAAGTGGGAGACAAAGTCTGTCCCATGTGGCAGTCTTGTCCCCCTTTTAATTTGACACCAAAGTGGTAAGCAATACATGCCAAAAAATCTGATGTACGTTGCACTTTTGAATCAAAGGGATATACGTATGACAAGGTTTGCCATGTCACCTTACTTGTCCCCCAGTAACTTTATTAAAATTTCAACTTTATAATATGCCTTGCACTTTAATTCCACTATGTTCAAATTAAATCCAAAGTGAATTTTTAGCCATATGTATATCTCATGAGTTCCTTTGACTTGCTGATTTGGAATGTTGACTTCAGCCTGCTACACCTTATGTGGTGGGACCTGTTGACCACTGGAGTGGCACTTGATGACAATGAGAAGACTCCATGCCCAAGGATGAACCAGAAGACATTTGTACCATCAGATATCATCAGATATCATCATGTTCAACAGAGTTTTTAAACTCTACTTCTTCTTCTCATCATTTTCTTCTTCAGTCTTTAGATTCCGCAGCCCTGCGGGGATATTGTATAAATGTCACTAGCATGATGAATAAAGCCATGTAACAGGCCTAGGATGTCGGGACTCGATCAGCAAGCGAGTACACCTTGGAGTGTTTTTTTTACTTGGTTAATTATTCCTTCTTTTTAGCGGCGAATAATTTTCTAGGTTTTTTCACTCATCGCATTACCCCAAAGCCGGGGTGACGGCTTGAAGGTTGAGCCCCTAACACATCTTAGTGTCTAGAGTCAATGTATATTACCATGCTAGGTCATCTCTGAAATTTCGCGGAATTTGACTAGGTCTAAGTAGGATTTTTTAATAATTAAAAATTTCCCGCAAAATGGGATTTTTTAATTATTTTCTATGTAATGATGTAAACAAGTGGTCTTTGGAAATGTCTGGGGTGTGTGACCAGTCGAAATTCATCCTCAGAGACCCAGCATTATCCTAGGACCCACTTTGAGGGTCAAAAAACGACTTATGGTCCCTCAAAAGCCGATTTTCCTAATGCCAGTGGAAAAAATGAGAAAAAATTCAAAAAAAATTCATAATTGGAAAAATTTGGAAAATTTTCCAAAGTTAAAATAAGTCAAAATTTGACATGGGAATTATGTGGAGAGGTAAAGGGTGATGTGGCACCTATGTGGGTCCCACCACATAAGGTGTAGCAGGCTGAAGTCGACATTCCAAATCAGCAAGTCAAAGGAACTCATGAGATATACGTATGGCTAAAAATTCACTTTGGATTTAATTTGAACATAGTGGAATTAAAGTGCAAGGCATATTATAAAGTTGAAATTTTAATAAAGTTAGTGGGGGACAAGTAAGGTGACATGGCAAACCTTGTCATACGTATATCCCTTTGATTCAAAAGTGCAACGTACAGTAGATTTTTTGGCATGTATTGCTTACCACTTTGGTGTCAAATTAAAAGGGGGACAAGACTGCCACATAGGACAGACTTTGTCTCCCACTTGTCCCCACATGTTGGCACTCAGAAAATCAACGCAGCAGTTAACTACATCTTGTACGCAGCAATTAGAGGCGGTCATATGTTGATCTTAACACACAGATCTGATTGGCGTTGATTTGGTACACGTGGGTTACATGATCATTGTATTATGGCTAATTTCGTGGGATGTTGCTCCCATTTATTGCCACATATTTCACACTTGGACATAATAAGATGCACATAACAGTTGGAAGTGTATGCTGCCAGTGAAGAAGGCCACCTACAGCAGTTTGAGGTTCAGTTTTACGTGGGGGTTGAGGCAGTCTTATGTGGGAGTTTTCTCCCCCATACACCTATCATCAATCACACTTGGCAGCCACCAAAGATATGCACATGAAGGAAAATTTGTACGCTGTCCAGAACAAAAATTATACACCAAAAAGGGAGCAGTTTACAACAGTCACTTACAGCAGTTGGTTCCACTTGGACAGTTCTTGTGCTACTTGTGCAAATTCGTTTTGCATTGGGATTATCTCCCTTCTCCACTTGTCATTCATTTTTTCATTGGGATTTGCTCCCGTAGTTCTATTTAAATGAGCCTTGGGCTCTCATTGTAAGGGTGGATTTTTGAAGCTTGTGCTTATTGTTACTATGCCGAAATTGTTATTGAGCTGAATAAAAGAAAGTCTTTGGGGTTACTAGCTTCTCTTGTGGTGCATTCTTTGGTTGATGAGGTATACTTGTTTCATTTGATATTGTTATTTATTGCAATCTAGTTGGTTTTTTCTTTGCATTTGCCTGAAGGCACTATTGTCTAGGGAGGGGAGATTTGTAGCTATCTCAGATCTCCTTTGGACTTGGTATGTTTTGCGCTCTTGTTGTAGCTTGTTATTTTCGATGAAATGACAAGCTCAACGTGGCCTCTATATGCCAAGTTTCTTTTGCACTAAAAATTGGTTTGCAGAAATTTGTGTGTTCAAAGGACAGGTTGTCAAGTCCATTGGAGTGTGAAGACTTCTTCGGTTGGAATAAGTCAGCTCCAAGGATATCAGAGGTCTCACAAGCTGTTCAAGCCAACAATCTCATAAGACATCAAAAGATTTATTTAAAAGGGGGTTTCATGAGCCTTTTGCTTCTATTCCATCTCTAAAAAAATTTCATATATTTCTTCTCTCATTTGTGCACATATCTATTTTATCTAGCATTTGAGGCTAAGTTGTTGGGTTTAAATCCTAATTCTCACTCACTAAATCAACTTTTTTCAAGCTGTTCTTAGTGAGGGAATTTGTAACACAAAGTGTATTTTATACTTGCATTGAGTTTCTAACTATTTCTTTGGCATTCTAACTCTTTTGCTTGTTTGCCTATAGGTGTGCTTGGAAGCAATCTAAGTTTTGAAGAAAGGGAGCTAAAGCATAGGCTAAGGAACACTCTTCCGTTTGGAACCTCAAGTCCAAGTTCCGCCTTATCACTTCACCTCTACTTCTAAAGCCTCATTCTTTTGAGGAATTGTAACCGCCATTCACCTCAAGGCTTTAAGCCTTTACTTTGTAAACATCTCACAAGTAGATTTTTTTTAAACCTTACACTTGTAACTTTGGGAAGGAGCAATTTTAAAATGCTTATTGTAAGCTTTTCCCAATCCCCTCATTTCTATAAGAGGGCCTCATTTTCATTAATAAAGAGCTAACTGTTCTTGAGGGAGCTTGGGAAGTTTTTCCCATGGTATCTCACCTACTCATTTAGAGGGAGGAAATCTTCTTGAGGGGGTAACTTTCTTTTGCTTAGTTTTTCTTTTAATTTTCTCAAACTAAATCACTTGCATTCATCATTTCGTTTGCTAATCTAGTCTAGTTGCATGTGAATAACTCATATGTTCATTTTGTTAATTGCTTAGATCACATAGTCATTTAAATTTCCTAATTTGCAATCTCATTTGCCATCACTTACTTATGTTTTGTGATCTACTCCTCATTTGGATAAGTTTCACAACATACTACAAGTAAAGAAGCATAGCATTTCAATTTATGGCAACGTGAGTTATTGTTCTAACTATGAAGCATATTTAATTGAATCATCTCCATCTTTTACACAGCACTTGCAAACTCATTTCCATATCATTTAGGCATTTCACTTTGCATGCTAGACTTGCGTCTCTAAAAATTAACCTCCAACTTAAGTTGGTTGTATAGACATTAGGGACCCTCCACCCCTATGGACTCCTCATTGTGAGATCCGAATTTCGGGCGAGGGTGAGGTCCTGGACAGGAGTTCAATTGTAACATTGCTTTAGAACTAATTAATAAAATAAACCAAGAGCACTATCTCAACACATTTACATTGCAAAGTTCCCAAATTTTCTTTTGCCATCTTGACGGTCTAAAGATTCACGTGCAAATATTATCTCAAGAAGCACTTTGATGCAAGCATTTTTAAATTCCTTAAATTTTGCAATAAGTTTAATTCTATGGTACTTGGAAATTTGCTTCTACATACAATTTCAGTGCACGTTGTCATTTTAATGATCATTATGCTTATGGATAATTGATATATCTCGTTTCATTGGCAAATACCCTTATTTGGTGTTGCAAATTTAACTGCATATTGTGATCTTGGTCTAACACTTCCTTTGTGGGATTATTGTCATTATATCTTGATTTTTATTTTTGAGCAAGCATTTGTTATCTACTTTAAAGCACTAGTCTATATTTTGAACACGTCATTGAATATTGCTCATATACTTATATGCTTGTTTACATATTGGAAATCGAGTCATCTTTGATAAGTAATTCCTTCTAATCAATTCTCCTAGAAATTTCACATCTTTAACTTAGTTTTCCTTTAGGGACCACCCCCCTTAGCTAACCTAGGAGATAGCTTAAACGGAGAGAGTTGGGAATAGGTGACAGCCCCTTCTTTGAGTTCCTTGCCACCAACCACACCTGTGGGGTTGAAGGCTTTTCCCACTAATTGTAGGTAGGTGTAGGCGGCAAGCGATAACATTTTTTGGCACCATTGCCGGGGACAAGTCTTCTTGTACCTGGGAAAACGACTAACTTTTAGTTTTGGCATATTTGAATTTTAGATTTAGATTCTTGCTCAAGTGGCGACTCCACTCAATCCTAATTTTGCAAGAGTCTCTACTAGGAGAAATTCAAGTGGTCTAGTTAGCCCCTCTCTAGATCCTGAAAGGGTTTTCAGAGAGAGGTTAAATAGACTTTCTCATAGTAGAGCTCTTGCTAGTCTTGGGCAAGAGGCTATTTCTGACATTCATTTGCTGTTTCAAGGACAAGTTGAGCCTAACATCATGAATGATCTTTTTGCTCCTTGTAACTTTACTAACATTAATGGCTATCCTCACAATATCCCTGACAAGGCTATTGAAAAGTTGCCTTCTTTTCAAGGTAACAATGCCATTAGCGCTGCATCACATGTGAAGAACTTTAATATTTGCATCTTTAAGTGGTGTAACGTTGCTAACTATGAGGATGTAAAGATGAGGCTTTTCGTTCTCTCTTTGGAAGAGGATGCTCTTGATTGGTTCACTGAGCAACCTGCTAACTCGTATGATTCTTTACAAGTGATTGTTAATGCTTTCATAGGAAAGTATGGAGAGAGAAGAGAGAATAGTCATTTGATCAATGCCATTATCACCATGAAGAAGAATGAGAATGAAACCATAGAGGAGTTTAACAAGAGATTCAATGAATTGGTTAAAAGCATGCCTACTACTGTTAAACCTCCTAATGAATTTCTCCTATGTTCCTATCTGGATTCTTTTGGTGTTGACACTGCTTATGAATTGAGAAGAAAGGAGCCTACAACTTTGGGTGTAGGCGGAAAGTGATAACAGGTCTCTCCAAAGACTTCCTCCAACACTTGATTCTTTGATCCCAACAAGATGTTCCCTCTACAAAACTTCAATCAAGAATTAGTTCCATATAGATCTAGCAATAAACAATGATAAGAAACTCTAGAGATTTATTTGAAACCAACTAGAGCATTCTATACCTAGAGCATACTCCTAAATCAAATGTCAATGTAAGATAGCTCTACATTAACAAATCTACAAGAACATATGGAAACAAATTAGATCAAAGCATGAGTAAAAGGAATTATACCAATGATCAACAATTCATCACACTCCAAAAGGAGGAACACTTCATGAATGAAACCCCAAAGTCTTTATTGATATTTCTGAAAGTGTACAAGGCAGCAGCGCTTCCACAAGCACAATAACTAGTAAACAATGATTACAATATGAGAGTCCATGGCTCCATTATATAGAAAATTGGGAGCAAATCCCAATGAAGAACCATATGCCAAGTGGTGAGAGAGAGGAGATCTTAAGGCAAATTCGAATTTGGTAAGTGGAGCTCCAATGCCAAGTGTAAAAATCGAATTCTGGCAAGTGGACATCATTTTTTTTTTCCCTTATGTGCCAAATTCGAATTTTATGATAGAATGACATGTGTATATGGTTGGTAACCCATGTGGGGACAATTTCCCACAAAAATCTCCACCAAATATTCTCCCAAATCCTCTCAAATATGCACTAACTTCACAAATTCGAATTTCCAAGTAAACAACTCTCATTTAATGCCGGAAATTCAATTTTATTTGAGTGCATGTCTTTTCCTTGATTTTAGCAGTCCATATCATAGTTTTAAAAAACGGAATTGGTCAGCTACCACGCCGAGGGTCGACTCGGACTCGGACTCCGAATTGGTAATGACTCGGTCGACTCGGTTTTTGTAAAAAATACATTAAATATTATTTTTTTGTACAAAAACATAGATTTAAAGATTTTTATTCATGTTTCCAAACACAAAGCATTACAATATAGGCAAAAGACAACATATGATCAAAGTAGGCTCATGAATATATCCATTATATCAAAATTGCACCCAGTGCACTGTCAAAGGACCAATACATGATGATGATATAGAGATCAAAACAAAAAACATAACTAAGGAGGCACTAAATGGCCTCTACAACAAAACATGAATAGTCACTACTAACTAGTAACTACTGCTAGTTATCTGACTGTGACAAGCCAATGTCCTCTGCCTCAAACTCTGAACTAGAGGAGGAAAACTCTCGCTCCGCCTCCTCCTCTGAATCAACATCCTCAACTGGAACTATACCCTTGCCCTTACCACGTTGAGAATCAGATAGACGTGTTATGCGTCTCCGTCGTGGCTGACTAGAGGAAGTGCCTGCCCCTGCAACTGGATGGCTTGGGACTGGGTCTGCTACTAGTGGATCTACATTGAGGATAGCCGCCTCCATCTCTAAATCGAAGTCAAGCGGACTCTCCCCGTCTATGTCAAACTCTGGTGGACAAGACTCCACTACCCAATCTGATGTTGGATCAATATCCTCCAACACAATGGGATCTGAATCAAGCCTTTTGTTCAGCAATTGGTTGCGTCTTAGTCGGAGGTTGTATTGGACATACACTAGATCATTTAACCGTTTTTGCTCCAAACGATTTCTCTTCTTTGAGTGAATCCTCTCAAAGACAGACCAATTGCGCTCACACCCAGAAGCACTGCAAGTTTGACTCAAAATGCGGATTGCAAACCTCTGCAATTCAGGACAGTGGCTACCAAATGCCTCCCACCATTGTGCTGCAAAAAATGAGTTTCAGTTAGCTCAACAATTTATATCCAACTTTGAAATTGAAATTATAATTTTATAAACAATTATACAAAAATTAAAATAATAAATTATAAAATATAAATTTGAAAATTGAAATTCTTTGTTTACCTGGCTCATCTGATTCCCTTGCAATCCTTGCAAGGTACCAGTGGCTTGGTTGAACATAGTCATCTGATTGTGTATCTTCAACTGCTCACTCTCTGTGGGGATCATGCGATCAATGCAGTCAATCAATCCATCTCTAACCTCCCCAGTCAAAGCTCTTGTTTCCTGAGCTTTATAATGATACTTTGGGTTCAGAAAATACCCAACTGCATGTATCGGGCAATGGAGTTGATTGTTCTATCTCTGATCAATGATTTGCCAAATATGCCCATACTTAGCCACTCTATCCTTGTATGCTGCCCTTATTTGCTCCTTTGCTTGATCCATAGCCTCATAAATGAAGCCCATAGCCAATCTTTCCCCATCCACCAAGCGCAACACCTTAACCAGTGGCTCAGCAAGTTTCACAATTTTTGCTGCCTTCTTCCAAAATATTTCTTCATTGACTTTCCTTTTCACATCTTTGCCATCCTGTTTGCGAGCCCACTGACATTCATTCCATTCATCACTAGAAAACATCTTTTGCAAGTTTCTATGTTGGGCAAGCATAGATTGCAATGTCAAAAAATGTGTTGCAAATCTAGTGATGGCAGGCCTAATAAGTTCCTTGCCCCCTGTGTATTTCCTCATCAGACTCAGAATCCATGAATGATTGTAAATATATTTTGTGATGCATTTGGCATGCTCTAAAGTGTTTTTGATCCAGTCTATTTTGCCAATATCCTCAAGCATGAGGTCTATGCAATGTGTAGCACATGGGGTCCAAAAGATGGTTGGGTGTTTTTCCTAACAATTTACCAGCAAGAACATAGTTAGAGGCATTGTCTGTGATGATTTGAACAACATTTGCCACCCCCACCTCTTGAACAACCTCATCCAAAAGCTATAACAACAACTGTGCATCTTTCACCCTATCAGATGCATCAACTGATCTTAGAAACATGGTTCCCCATGGGCAAAAGACAAGAAAGTTTATGATGGTACGGTTCCTCTGATTAGTCCATCCATCTGACATGATGGTACATCCTGTACGTGCCATGAGTTTTTGAACTCTTTCAAATAATCATCAATGTTCGAAATCTCTCTTTGCAAAAAAGATCCTCTTAACTCATGCATAGTAGGAGGTTTGAAGCCCTTTCCAGCAGCATATATGGCATCAAAAATAGGTTCATAATATGGTGAACAAGTAGCATTGAAGGGAATATCAGCATCATACCCCACCATCTAGCAATGTACTCACAAGCAACATCTCTCAATTCTTTTTTCCAATGAGCATCTAAAGTGGGCTGCACAGTTGGAGGACTAGGACCATATGCAGTTGCACTATCAGAGGGAGATGAGGGCACAAAAAGACTTTTGATAGTACCCTTATTTCTCATTGCACCCTTATCGTTGTCAGAAATAGACTCCATAGAGGGAGGAACATAGCGAAAGGGGTTTTTTGATGCATCAGTGGAAGGGATAGATGAGGAACCCTCATAATCAAAAGATTCAAAGCTTGAGTTGGCAGCCATCATATGTTGTAGATTCCTCTTCCTCCCAATTTCAGCCTGTATTTCTTTTTGCCTATTTTTCTCTTGCCCAAACTTCTCAAATTGTTCTTTCAACTGCTTCCTAATTTCCCCAATGTTTGGTGCTTCACATGCAGTAATTTTGCCTTTAACACCAGCGAAATGTAGTTTCAGCCTATGAATGCCCCCTCCACCCTCCTTAATTTTTTTCTTGCAAAATTTGCAAAACATTTGATCACCAACCATTTCAGCATATGCCCAAGTAGCATCTTTCGCTCTAGGGGCCATTTTGGACTGAGTTTTTGACTTGGAAATAAAAGGTTTAAATCTGAACATGAAAAAAAAAAAAAACTATTCATTCTATGTTCATTTTTTTCACCAAAAACTATGTTTACCATTTTCAGATTTGCTAAATAAATAAAACAAACAAAGACAGATTTTAGAAGAGAAAAAATAAATACCTCTAGCCTCTAGCTTCCTCTAGCTCAATGCTGCTCCAAAGCTTCCCAATAAGCTCCTCACTGCTGCTCCAAAGCTTGCCCAAAAGACTCCTCAAAGCTGCTCCAAAACCAACTCCACAACTCTTCAGAAAACCTTCACAAATGCTCAAGCAAATTGAATGAGAAAGATGTGAGGTATTGAGAGGGGTTGGGTTAGTTAAGTGGCATGGGGAGGGGTTAGAAAACCTAAAACAAACCTAACATCAGAATTTATTTGGGTTTTAAGTCCGTTAAAATCACTTTTTTGGGCCCACCGGCCGGCGGAATTGGCTAGGCCGAGTTAACTTGGACCAGGCCTGGTCGGCCAGTTTGTTACTGAGCCGGCTGAGCCGGTACAAAAACCGGCCGGCTCGGTAACAAACCGGCCGACTGGCCGTTTCTTCTACCTGGTCAGACCGGTAAGCCTAATGGCTCAGTCAACCAGGCCTGGTCTGATTTGAATCGGATTGGTTTTAAAACTATGGTCCATATCACCTTGAGACTTCACTTTAACTCCTTCATAATTTTCCACCTCATTTCCATCTCATTTAGCATGTGTGGATATTTATTTTTCTCTATTTATTTAATTTCTGGCTTAATTAATTGCCAAATTTCCCACTAAACTTAGGAAAAGTGGGTTTTAAGGGTTTAAAACACATTTTTAACCCCTCAAAGTGTGTCATAGTAGAAAGTTGAGAGTGAGAGGTGTAATTTTGATTACTCATACCCCATACAACTTCTCTAGACAACACTTATTACAATTCAATTACAATTTTTATTGCAATTTTTGATGTGCGGGAAATCTAAAAAATTAAAAAATCACTACCTAGACCTAACCAAATTCCACGAAATTTTTTGTGTGATCTAGTATGGTAATATACATTGACTCTAGACACTAGGAGTCACCCAAGGCCTCACCATCAAGCCGTACTCCGGCTTTGGGGTAAAATTTAAGGAAAAAACTCAATTAATTATTAACTCCTAGTAGGGAGATGATAATTAACCAAGTAAAAAAAACCTCCCAGAGTAATACTCACTTGTTGGCAAGTTCCCAGGCTACCTAGGCCTGTTACAGACTCAATACTGACTCAAAACTCATCATTACTAGCATCACTTATTACAATTCCCTATAGGGCGTGGAATCTGGGTACAAGAGAAAATGATAAGTAGAAGTAGAGTTTAAAAACTCTGTTGAACTGATGATATATGATGATATCTGATGGTACAAATGTCTTCTGGTTCATCCTTGGGCATGGAGTCTTTTCATTATCATCAGGTGCCACTCTAGTGGTCAACACCAGGCAAACTTCAGGTATCCGCAAATATGATTCAGGCTTAGTTTAATCTGCACAGCATCAACGATATATATATCAAGTGATTGCACTGAAGTTCGTCAACCCTTTTATTGAAAAAATTTCCTAGAAATCTGCACTGAAACACCTTTTCTTAATTCAGAAAACTGTCTCTTTGTTGATTGCACTGTATATGATGTATTGTGTTGACCACACTGTATATGATGTATTGTGTTGACCGCACTGAATGTTGTGTGTTATCCGCATTGTATGTTGTGTGTTATCTGTTGAACATTGTGTGTATGAGCCGCAGGCATATGTATATATAGATACATATTTTCTATCTTGAAGCTGACAATACTTATAGTTTTTAGGCCGACTCATCTAGCAGTTTAAAGGCCGACTTGAGGCATATCATAAGTGCTTGTTTTTCCAGCATTGGTGAGGGCTATTATAAGCCACAAATTCTTGGACGTGTGACAAGGCTCATGACAAGATCTGGAGCATACATTGATGACTATTTCCTTCATCTATATACATGACGCTTCAATTATATTCTATGCCTAGAAGACTCAAACCTAAAGAAGTCTATCTACTTAATAAATCTTGCTCAAGAAAAATACATTTTATTATTTTGATTTCTTCTTTTCATAAGTACATAATTACATAGTCAACATGAAGACTGACCTAGTTACACTTTTCAACATCCTCTTCCAAGGGTGAGAAGAAGAGGGATCCAAGCAAGGTTAAATGCTTTGCATGCCATCAATTGGGTCATTATGCTAGCCAATTCCTAAATAAGAAGAAGGGAAAGCAGAAGAAGTAGGTTGTTGCTAATGCAGAGGTGGACATGTTTGTAGCAAGGTTTGAGAATGAGTTTTCATTCGTTCCATGTCCCTCGAGTTTAGTTACCACTAGTGTGTGGTACATTGACAGTGGGGCTTCTTGCCACATGATGGGAGTCAAAGAGTATTTCACCAGTTTGAAGGAGAAGTTGTTGGATTTCTACATAGAGCTTGGGGATGATGCCAAGTACCATCAAACTGGTATTGGCATGATCAAGTTTCAAAGGGAGTCTGGCAAACCCTTGTAGGAGGATGTGTTGTATGTTCTGGGTATGACAAAGAACCTAATCTTGGTTGCTACCTTGGAGGAAAAGGGTTAGTTCGTGATCTTTGAGGAGGGTAAATTGTATATTTGACCCAAGAACTCCATGACAATGAAAGTAATAGGGGTCAAGAAGGGCAACTTGTCTCAATTGTAGTTTGAGCCAAGACATGCATTGGTAAGATGTAGCAAAGGGTTGGGATAATTTAATTTTGGCACAGGAGGGTGACTCATCTTCATCATGGAGCACTTAATGTGCTCAAGGAGATAGTGAAGGGGTTGTCAAAACTGAAGGTTAAGCAACATGAGGTGTGCAAGGGTTACGCACTTGGTAAATATGCCAAGACCAATTTTTTGAGCAACTACACTAGGTCCAAAGAGATTTTGGATCTAGTTCAATCAAACATGTGGGGGTCCATGTCAACAATATCCGAGTCGGTACCAGTATTATGTGGCCTTCATTAATGACTTCTCTAGGAAGATCTAGATCTATTTCATGAAAAATAAGGACAAGGTCATTAGCAGATTCAAGGAGTTAAAGTCTCTAGTTGAGAATCAGGCAGGGAGGAAGATAAAGACACTAAGGTCGGATAATAGAGGCAAGTACATCTTGAATGACTTTATGGACTTCTGTGCTTAGGAAGGTATCATGGAGGAGTTGATTGTTCTATACAACCCTAAGAAAATGGAGTTGCAGAGTGGAAAAACATGGCTATAGTTGGAGTAGGCAATGCCATGCTCCATGACCAAGATCTGCCTTTGTTTTTATGAGTAAATGCTTGCAATATCGCTGTATACTTGCAGAATAGATGCCCACATAAAGTATTGGGTAGATTGACACCAACAAAGGCATTTACAGGGAAGAAACTAGATTTGGGACATGTTACCACTCAAACTAGTCAGGGTCCTATAGAGCAACTACTAGGTCAAGGGAAACAACGGAGCAACAGCCCACTGTCAGCTCAACTAAGGCTCCTTTCTTTTTACGGACTTTCATCAATGGGAGGAGACCCGGTACCAGGGGAATCACTAGATGAATAGATCAATAAGAGGAAAAGGAGTGATTCCCAAGGGCTATCCACAAGAGAGACTCAATTATATGGCTTACTTGCTCGAGAAGCAGGGCGACATGCTCTCTAGGAAGGGCTAAGAGGATTCTCAAGGCAAGGGTTTGGGAATATATCTTGTAAAGATGATTCCTAGGCCTAGAAATCCTTATGGAGGATTGGTCTTTATGTGATCTTTGTGGAATTGTAGTTGTTAGGTTGCAGGACCACACGAGACCAAGTGGACCCAAAATTAGGTCAAGGATGTGGAGCTGATTAACGAAGGAGGGGCTTGACCTAATTGTGGAAGAGAAGAGGATCAAAGGATAAATTTTCCTTTTGAGAAGTGATTGCAATGATCTAAATGAGTACACTAGCCCAGGGAAACCTAGGGCAAGAAACGATCCTTGAGCTAGGGCTTGCAATATCTCGGGATTCCACCGTCGAATTTTTTTGAAATTTGGAGGGCCTTTAGAGAAAACCCTAACGTAGTTATGGGAAAGAGATTGAATTGTTTTGATGTTTGCAATGAGAGAAAAATCATGCCCTAGTTGACCTATGGAGGCTAGGCCTAGAAAGAGAAGGGGAGGTGAAAGAAATATTCATTGAACGTGATCACCTATGGGAGGACTAGTGCCTTGTCCTTTGGGAGAGATGGAGTCACGGAGAATTTATGGTTTGGAAGAGGTTTACCGAATCAATGAGGTCTTCAAGCAACTTCGCATGACATTAGGGCATGAGAGAAACTACTTGAGATCTTTATACTTAAATATGTAGAATTTATGGTTTGGAAGAGGTTTACCCAATCAATGAGGTCTTCAAGCAACTTCGCATGACATTAGGGCATGAGAGAAACTACTTGAGATCTTTATACTTAAATATGCAATAATTGATGACTTATCAAGATGTATTTTGTCAAAATAATCTCTAGGAACATTCACCCATTCATACATGGCCCATGCAATGATGCAACGGTACGAAAGATCAAAATTTCCACAATATCGCATAGGAAAGCAATAAATTTCAGACTTGTATAGCAAAAATCCCAACAACATTCATGTGACAAAGTAAATAACAAGAATAAGCATGAAAAAATTACTTACATGTACAAATGAGTATATCGAATCATCATATTATGCCAATAATGATGCTCCAAGACAAGAGAACTAGATCCAAACATCAAAATTCATCCATAACATCCAAACTTGTCCTCCAAAAGTGAATGCAAAATTCTCAAGAGCTACTATATCCCAATCTAGTTGATGATGATGAAAATGAATCTCCTCACATCTATTTATACAATCACTAATGCATTCGATTTGCCTAATTTGGCTTAATTGAGCCCCAAATAATAAAATAATGTGCAATAATAACACCCTTAGTGACAAGCCCACCAAGATAGCTTAATAACATAATAATAAGCCTCTCAAGAGGGTAGAATGATCAATAAAGTGAGTCGTTGGGTCTTTGAGGAGGCCTAATGAAGTCCCGAGTGTGCCATGTTGTGAGAATGGACCTCAAACATAGTGGATACAGTGTCGACCCCTTGTTTTCCAAGTAAATCCCTGCGGTGCCCCCAAGTGGATGTGAGGGGCACAAGACATCCTCATGGGTCTCCAAGTGGATCGAAAATACCTGTAAACCATCTCCAAGGGCTAGTATGATGACATAAGTCCTCTGTAGTGTGACACATCCTCATCTAGAACCCGGAACATCTTCCAAGTGTATGGTGCAAGTGTGGAGCCGACTGGGCATGGTGAACCAGGTGCATCATCCTCGTTCAAAAGGTGGAACACGAGAAATCAATGGGGGGTGCTGGGGATCCATGAAGTACTCTCTGCTATGGTAGAGGCCCATGGCTCTCAACAGTCACCCTACAAGTGCCAATGTGGCCCTCTGGAGGGCGAGGACCCCGTATAGGGATACCAAGCCCCAAATGGAGACGCACTTGCAATCCTGCATAAGATCCCTTGCATCCCCTTGCTTTTGAATACAACAAATCATTAGAATAATCAAGTAAAATAACTTACAAGTCATGGAATCAATGGGGAACTTCATGGTGGCATGCCCTTCCTTAGTGGGATTTGGCGTGTACAAGTGTCTCCAAGCTCAATACGGGGTTAATCAAGGATCCTATTAGGTGGTTTCAACCTTTAAAGGGGTGACATGTCTATGGTACGCCCTTCAAGTGGTAGGTGGTAAATGATGTAGAAATAAAATGAAGTGGGAATTAGGGGAATCATCCAGACCACATGTCATGGTACAAGGGTAGCCATAATAAGGGAAGCTCACACCTGGGTATATGAATGTAGGAGGGAGAAAATTGTGGTACATGAGTTATCCGACCTTTGTTTTTCCACCCTTCTTCATATTCCTTTTGCCTTTATAACTACTCGGTGCTCCAGGGAATGAGAGCATGCTGTGTCATATATAGCAACAGATACCACCTTAAGGTAGGGCAGTTCATTGACCACTAAGGGTTGGGACAATCATGGGTACCTTAATAATGGAGGGGACTCATTTAGAGCCCATAGGAACCAGGGTGATGGCCATGGATAAGGGGTGGAGCTCATGTTTGGCTTTTGCCCATGTGCTAAATTTGTATGTCTCGACCATCTTTTGCATTTTGTGGTATATTTCCTGTTGAGAGTGGCAAATTATGCTTTTTCTTTTCTTTTTTAGTTGCATCAACCTTCGGGCATCGTTTTAGGCCCGACCCAAGGTGTGGAGGAGGGGAGGGGGAGGATAACCCTATGTGGACCCAGTGCACACATGTGGACCCAGATGGGAAAAGAGATGAATGGGGCTAAAATAAGTGGAAGGGAGTGATGTATGTGGTGTCGGGAAGCGAGACCACGCAACCAGATTGAGATTTCCCCATGTAGTGCCAACCCTAAAGCTAATGGTCAATAAAGGAGATCCCATGGGACTAGGGTATAAGGCTAACCACAAAATCGGGCAATGCAGACGAGTATATATCTAGCCCACTCTTTTTGTTGAATCCCCCCACCAATCCATGCCCAAAAGTCCGTGTTACCACTCAAACTAGCAGGGGTCATAGGAGGGGATCCTATAGAGCAACTATTAGGTCAAGGGAAACAATGGAGTGATAGCCCACTGTCACCTTAACTAAGGCTCCCTGCTCTTTACAAACTTTCACTGATGGGAGGAGATCCAGTATAAAGGGAATCACTAGATGAATGGATCAAATAAGAGGATAAGGAGTGATTCCAAAGGCCTATTCACAAGAGAGACTTAATTATATGGCTTTCTTGCTTGAAAAGCAAGGTGATACGCTGTCTAGGAAGGGGTAAGGGGATTCTTGAGGCTAGGGTTTGGGAGTATATCTTGTCGAGAGGTTTTGGGAGTATATCTTGTCGAGAGGTTTCCTAGACCCGAAAATCCGTATGGAGAATTGGCCTTTATGTGATCTTTGTGGAGTTAGAGTTTTAAAGTTGTGGGACCACACAGGACCAAGTAGACACAAAATTGGGTCAAGGGTATGGAGTTTATCAACCAAGGAGGGACTTGACCTAATTAGGAAGGAGAAGAGGACCAAAGGACAAATTTTCTTTCGAGATTTGGATGCAATGATCCTAATGAGGTCACTAACCCAAAATCAACCTAGGGAAAGAAATGGTCTTGTGGCTAGGGCTTGCTATATCTCAGGATTCCACCGTCAGAATTGCTTGAAATTTGGGGGACTTCTTGAGCAAACTACAACGTAGTAGTGATCCAATTTTCAAGGGTTTGGATGGCTACAAATCATTTTGTGTGATGCCTTAGGAGACCTTCTAAGTTAGGCCTAGAATTGGAAAAGTGAAGAAAAGAGAGGTAAATTTGACCACCAAAGGGATATGAGGATCAATGCCTTATTTCTTGGGCTTAATGGAGTCAAGATACACATAGATTGAGAATTTTCTTGAGCTAAGGAGCCTTAATTGGTATTGGCTAGCCTCTCCAAGGGAAACAACTAAGTCAATAGGGATTTATACTTCAAATTTTCCAAAGAGATGAAGTTTCGAGGCTTAAAACCTATTAGATGCCTCTAGGAACATTCACCCACTCTCTTCAAGTACAATGCATGCATTAAATCACTTATTCAAGGTTCCCAGAAGAGTTTTGCATTTACTTTAACCCATACAAGAATAATGATAACCATAACATGCAACAAACCAGTAAAATAACAAGAATAACATCAAAATTCGACTTACATGAGAGAGAGAGTATATCCATTCATCAACTTCGCATGAGAAAGAAGCTCCAAAGACAATAGCGAAAATCCAAACATCATAGTGCATCAAGAAAGCTCCAAAAATTTTACCCAACAAAAATTGCGAAAATCTCTTAAGAGATACCAATCCAATCCAAGTGATGATGATGAAAATGAATCACCTCATTTCTATTTATACAATCACTAATGAATTCAAATGGCCAAATTTGGACTAATAATGCCCCTAAAATAAAATAATGTACATAATAACAATACTTTTGGTGACAAGCCCACCAATAGCCCAATCACATAAAGATAAGCCTCTCAAGTGGGCAGAATCATTAACATAATGAGTCGTTGGGCCATTGAGAAGGTCAAATGAAGTCCAAAGTGTGCCATTATGTGCGAATGGATCTCAAACATAATGGAAAAGGGATTGGCCTTGTTACCACTTAGACCAACAAGGGACCTAAAAGGGGTTCCAAAGAGGGCAACTGCTAGGTTAAGGGCAACGATGGAGACTTAGCCCACTATCACCACAACTAAGGCTCCCTGCTCTTTACAGACTTTCACCAATGGGAAGAGTCTTGATGTTTTGGGAAGCCACTTATAGAGGATATATTAATAAATATAAGAGAAGTGACCCCTTAGACCCTTTCCCTAGGATGGGATGAAGAATGGAGCTTGCTTGCTTGCTCTTTAAGCAAGGGACTCGATTTTCTATGGAGAGGAGATGAGAATTTGAGGGTTGAGGAGAAGAATATGGATTGTAAAGGAGTTTCCCAATCCCTAAAATCCCTTTGGAACCTAGATTCCCATGTGGTCCTTGATAATTAGTCTTTGATAAGAAATGGGACCACATGAGACCAAGTGGACCCAACCCAGGTTAGGGGATGGATTTTAGCAACCAATGATATTCTTAACCTGACCACGGTGAGGGGAACGGATCAAAGGAGAATTTTCTCCCAAAGATGTCAAATTGATCCCGTTAGGTACTAGCCTTGGGAACACTAGGGCAAAACTTGATCTTAGACCTAGGGCTTGGGATATCTCGAGATTCCACCCTCGGATTTCCTTCAAATTTTGAGGAGACCTAGGGGACCCATCAATGCAGTAGAGCCTAGGAGATCGAAGGTTTTCTAGGGTCAGTTTCCCAAGAAACTGATGCCCTAAGTGACCTAATGAGGCTAGACCTAGGAAAGGGAGAAAAAAGTTGAAAAATGGGGTTGAAATGATCACCCTGGGGAGGACCAATGCCTAATTTGGGAATATGGAGTCAAGGATAATTGTGAAGACGGATTGTGTCTCTTTGTTCAAGGAGGCTTCAAAGTTAACTTTGTCTAATGTTAGAGGCAAGAGAAGCAAAGTGACTTTAAAACATTTATACTTCTTGAAAATGGTGAAGGCTTATCAATATAACTTGATCATAAGACATTTCATTCATCCAACATGTCCCATACACATAGATACGCTAAATAGTCACATAATTCCACATTAAACATATGCAACAATTAGCCCTAATAATAGCGAAGTTCAAATGTATGCAGAAAAATGAGAAATAGCATCAAACTTGCACTTACACGTTAGAGAATATATCTAACCAACATCACATTTGCAATATAAGAAGCTCCAAGATAGAAAAAACCCAAATCCATACATCAAAATTCATCCATCGTCCAAAAATATCCACCAAGGAAAAAATGTGAAGTTCTCTAATGAGAGAGAGATCCCAATCCAAGTGATGATACAAATGAATACATCTAACTCCTATTTATACACCAATTAGGAGTTCGAATTCCCTAATGGGCCTACATTAGCCCCTAATAATAAAATAATGTGCAAGTAGACAACTTTTGGTGACAAGCTCACCAAACTAGCTCATACATGAAATAATGAGTCTCTCGAGAGGTCAACTGATGTCGTAGGGCCTTCTAAGAGGCATGATGAGGTCCATGAGTGCCATAATGATGCATGGGACCCTCAAAAGTGATGGACAAGGGGGTGGCCCCTTGTTCTCCAAACAATAAACCTGTGGTGCTCCCAGTGGATGTGGGGGCACACAAATGACCTCATGGGTATCCAAATGAATCGAAGATGCCTGTAGACCCTTTGTAAAGGCTCATATGTTGGAATAATGATGCCATGTCATCGCACAAGGCCTGGGACACCTTCCAAGTGTGTGATGTGTGGGTCCAGCTGGGCATAGTGTACCGAATGCATCTTCCTTGTCCAAAAGGTGGATCTCTAGGAATCTTTGAACATCTGTAGGGATCCATGCAATGTTGTCTACTTCTGTGGAGGACCATGACTCTCAACGCACACCCTACATGTGCCAATGTAGCCCTTTCGAGGATTAGGACCCCATATAGCGAGTCCAAACCCAAAATGGACACCATCTGCAATCCTGTATAAGATCCAATACGTCCCCTAGTCTTCAAGTACAATAAGTCATTATAGTAGTTAGATAAAAGAGCTTACAAACCGTGGACAACAAGTGGACACTTCATAATGGCTTGCCCTTCTATAGTGGGCTTTGGGATGTGCTAATGTCTCCAAACTCCAAAGGGGATTAGCCAAGTACCTTATTAGGTGGTTTCTACCTTTAGAGGGGATAGTATGTCTAAGATCCACCCCTCAAATGGTGGTGGCATATGATCAATATATGACATGGGGTAGGGAATGATAGGGGCAATCTTGGGCCACATATTGGGGCACAAGGGTAGCTAGGTAAAGGGAAGTCCACACCTGGGTATGTAATGTGTAGGAGGGAGCAATCATGGTACATGAGGTGCCTCGACCTTAATTTTTTCCACCCTTCTTTATATACCTTTTGCCTTTTATGATTTTTCTTTGATTAATTGCTCGGGGCTCAAAGGATTAGAGCATGATGTGTAAGATATAGCAGTGAATACTTCCTTTTTGGTAAGGCAGTTCATTGCCCTCCAGGGGTTGGGACAATCATGGGTTTCTGAATGATAAAGGAGGCTCATCTAGGGCCTATGGAACCAAGGTAATGGCCATGGGATTGGGGTAGAGCTCATGCATTGGCTTTCGCCCACGTGCTAGATATTTTTGTCCCGACCATCTTTTGCATTTTGTGGTACATTTTCCTGTTGAATGTGGCCATTTATGCTTTTTCTTTTATTTTTTAGTGGCTTCAACCTCCAGGGCATCATTTTAGGCCTGACCCAAAGTGGCGACATGGGAAGGGGGAGGCTAGCCCTATGTGGACCCAGTGAGGGAATGTGGACCTAGGTAGGAGATATGATGAATGGAGTTATAGTGAGTGGAAAAGGTATGATGTACGTGGATGGGAGAGCGAGACCACACAACCAAAGTCGGGGTTTCCCAAGGAGTACCAACCTAAAACCCAATGGTCAGTAAAGGAGATCTCACTGGACTAAAATGCAAGGGTAACATCCAAAAGAGGTCAAGGGGACATGAGCACAAACTAAGTCCACTCTTTCTGCCAAATCCCCCCATCAATCCATGTCCAAAAAGCGTCCATGATAAGTAAACGCAATACTCAATTACCAAATGACAAGACATACCTTTAGGCTCAGGAGGCCCACCTTCAAACATACGATCAATACAGATGGGTGAGGGACCACATGGCTGGCTTAGGGGGCGGAGAAGTGGCACAACGAGCTAGTTGAGGGAGGCAAGGGGCTGTTGGCTAAGGTCCATCATGGAGACAAAATTTCTCCTAGGGATATCACCCACAAAGTGGTGGGTAATAGGCTCCTTGTTATCTAGGCAAATCCCTGTGGTGCCCCCAAGTGAGTGTGAGGGGCATAAGGACATCCTTATGGGTCTCCAAGTTGATCGGAAGTGCTTGTAAACCATTTGTAATGGCCGGGAGGATGGCATAAGCCCTCATCTGAACCCCGTATCATCTACCAAGTGTGTGGTGCATGTGTGGAGCTGGCTGGGCGTGGTGAACCAGGTGCATCATCCTTGTCCAAAAGGTGGAACATGAGCAATCAATAAGTGGTCCTGGGGATCCATGAAGTGCTCTCTGCTATGGTGGAGGCCTATGGCTCTCAACGCTCACCCTACAAGTGCCAATGTGGCCCTTTGGAGGGATAGGTGTTGGGAATCATGATAGTCGTTACACCAAAACCCGCAGGTGTTAGTGAACGATCGCATTTCCAGAGACAAGGATCCACGAGAGGCAGTTAGTCCATGTCACAAAACACACAGGGAGCGTTGGTTTATCCAATGTCCAACAATCTCCCCCCCAACGCAAGCCAAGTGTGTATCGAACTTGTGACCTACGCTATGATACCACTTGTTGGGAATCATGATTACTGTTACACCAAAACTCGGAAGTGTTAATGAATGATCACATTGCCAGAGATAAGGATCCACGAGAGGTGGTTAGTCCATGTCACGAAACACATGGGGAGCGTTGGTTTATCCAATGCCCAACACTAGGACCTCGTATAGGGAGACCAAGCCCCAAATGGAGACCCACTTGCAATCCTGCATAAGATCCAATGCGTCCCCTTGCCCTCCAATACAACCAATCATTAGAATAATTAAGTAAAAGAGCTTACAAGTCATGGAACCAATGGGGCACTTCATGGTGGCATACCCTTCCATAGTGAGCTTTGACATGTACAAGTGTCTCCAACCTCAATAAGGCGGTTAATCAAGAATCCTCTTAGGTGGTTTCACCCTTCAAAGGGGTGACATGTCCATGGTACATCCCTCGAGTGGCAGGTGGCAAATGATATGGTAATTTAACGGAGTGGGGATCAGGGGAATCATCCAGACCACACGTAATGGTACAAGGGCAGCTATAATAAGGGAAGCCCATACCTGGGTATATGAGTGTAGGAGGGAGCAAATCGTGGTACACGAGTTACCTCGACCTATTGTTTTTCCACCCTTCTTCATATGCCTTTTGCCTTTGATAAAATTTTCTTCATAATTGCTCGGGGCTCCAAGGGATGAGAACATGTTGTGTAGTCATAGCAATGGATACCTCCTTAAGGTGGGGCAGTTCGTCGTCCACTAGGGGTTGGGACAGTCATGGTTTCCTTAATGAAGGAGGGGGCTCATCTAAGGCCCATAGGAACCAGGGTGATGGCCATGGATAAGGGGTAGAGCTCATGTTTGGCTTTTGCTCACGTGCTAAATTTGTATGTCTCGACCATCTTTTGCATTTTGTGGTACATTTCCTGTTGAGTGGCCAAATTATGCTTTTTTTTTTTTTTAGCTGCATCAACCTCCGGGGCATTTTTTCAGGCCTGATCCAAGGCGTGGACAAGGGGAGGGGAAGGCTAACCTCGTGTGGACCCGAATGGGAAAAGAGATGAATGGGGCTAAAATGAGCGGAAGGGGGTGATGTATATGGTGTCGGGAAGTGGGACCACGCAACCAAAATCGAGATTTCCCATGTAGTGCCAACCCTAGAGCTAATGGCTAGTAAAGGAGATCCCACGAGACTAGGATACAAGGCTAACAAAAAAATCGGGCAATGGAGACAAGAGTACAAACCTAGCCGACTCTTTCCGCCGAATCCCCCCATCAATTCATGCCCAAAAGTGTCCATGACAAATAAGGAAAATTACTCAACTATACCAATGAAAAGCCATACCTTCGGGGTTGGGAGGCCCACCTTCAAACATACAATCATAACAAGTGGGCGAGGGACCACATGGCTGGCTCAGGTGGAGGAGATAATGGCACAATGACTTATCTAGTGGATGCAAGGGGTTGTTGGCTGTCGGTTGAGGACCATCTAGGAGAAAATGTTTCTCCTGTATACACTACCCACAGTTGGTGGGTAACAATTCCCATGACAAGTAAGGAAAAATACTCAACTATACCAATGAAAAGCCATAACTTTGGGGTTGGGAGGCCCACCTTCAAACATACAATCATAACAAGTGTTTGAGGGACCACATGGCTGGCTCAGGTGACAGAGATAATGGCACATCGAGCTATCTGGTGGCTGGTGGCTACCTGCTAAGGGCCATCTAGGAGAATTTTTTTTCTCCAATATACACTACCCATAGGTGGTGGGTAACATCTGGCTCCAACTGGCACATGAGCTGTCGGAGAGGTGCATGAAGCTACTCGAACGGGAGGTCATGAGAACACCAACATTCTCTTGGTATCGCATACCTGTTACCTGCACATATCAAAGACCAAGCACACGGGGCATCATGTTTTTGTGGTGTCTTATGATCACCCATGCTTAGTATTAGGCCATAAAAATCAACAAGAAAGTAAAATGCAAATTTAATCTAAATGCAACCAACCAATCATGAAAATATCATATGATGTTAGTTCTAATGAGAAAATCAACATGCAATGCATCCTACCCTAACATGCATGTTACATCACCCAAACTCTAAGGGTTGTCATAGACCCAATGCAACCAACATATCATCCAATCAATATGAAAACAATTTCCCTTCTGCTTACTCATGCAACATATCCTAAGGCAAGAGTAGGAATGACAACATGGAAAGTCACAAGGGCAGGAGGCGAGAAAATGAAATGACCATGCATGGAGTACCACGAGGGAAGGAGGAGTTAAGGGGTCACTGTCAAAATGATAGCTGCCCCTATCCCATTTTCCCTCATTAATGCATAAGAAATAAAAAATATCATCTTCATAGGGAGCTACAATATTCATATCCTCAAGGACCCTTTCTTGAATGAAAGTCCCCACTTCATCGTTTTCATCCTTATGATTTTCAATGGGGCTCTCACTCATGTCATGCACATTCTCAATCCTTAAGTATGCATCCTGAAGGTTCTTTGTGGCATTATGGCTATATGATCTTCTTTAGATGGATCCCCTTCTTCCGTATGTTCCTCACTTTCATGATGGTCCCTCACACTTGAACTTTCGTTAATGTCACCTTGATCATCTAAGTGATTACATTGTTTGGGGCTATGTGACTGATGATAATTTTTCATTGATTAGGTCAGTCAGAATATTAAAAGCACAAGTTAGGCCAGCAAAGTCAAAGAGATGACTAGGATCCTTCTCATAGACACAAATTATTATATAGAGTTGTTTTTGTGTTGACCTATGAAACTTAAGCATGGATTCCTTATCCATGTTCTCCAATAAATCTTCATATAAATCAACATATATGTCCACATTTTTTTGTAGTTCTTGAAGATCTTGATCATTGAGTTTTGCAAATGGAGAGCCAAGGATAATTTCTCTTTGGCAATAATCCATTTTTCATGATTTTGCATATTAGGATAAAAATGGAGCCGCCACGATGAATTAAAAATGCCTTGATAGATGCTTGCTTCATCGTACAAGCATTAATTTTAAAGTTCAATGATGAACCAGAGCTTCATTCTTCCAATGGAGTCACCAAAAATGATATGTCAATGATGTCGTAAAGGAAACACGACACACGTTAGGGGTCCTATAGAGCAACTACTAGGTCAAGGGCGACAACAGAGCAATAACCCACTGTCACCTCATCTAAGGTTCCCTGCTTTTTACGGACTTTCACCGATGGGAGGAGACATGGTACAAGGGGAATCACTAGATGAATAGATCAATAAGAGGATAATGAGTGAGTCCAGGGCTATTCATAAGAGAGACTCAATTATATGGCTTACTTGTTCGGGAAGTAGGGTGACATGCTATCTAGGAAGGGCTAAGAGGATTCTCAAGGCTAGGGTTTGGGAGTATATCTTGTAAAGATGATTCCTACGCCTAGAAATCCTTATGGAAGATTGGTCTTTTTGTGATCTTTGTGGAATTGGAGCTGTTAGGTTGCGGGACCACACGAGACTAAGTGGACCCAGATTTAGGTCAAAGATGTGGAGTTGATTAACCAAGGAGGGGCTTCACCTAATTGTGGAAGAGAAGAGGATCAAATTATAAATTTTCTTTTTGAGAAATGAATGCAATGATCCAAATGAGGACACCAGCTTAGGGAAATCTAGGGCAAGAAACGATCCTTGAGCTGGGCTTGCAATATCTTGGGATCCCATCGTCAGAATTTCTTGAAATTTAGAGGGCCTCTAGAGAAAACCCTAGCGCAATTATGGGCAAGAGATCGAACTCTTTTGATGGTTGTAATGAGAGAAAAATGATGCCCTAGGTGACCTATGGAGGCTAGGACTAGAAAAAGGAGGAGAGGTGAAAAAAATATTTGTTGAAGGTGGTCACCTATGGGAGGATTAGTGCCTTATCCTTTGGGAGGCATGGAATCACAAAGAATTTATTGTTTGGAAGAGGTTTACCCAATCAAGGAGGTCTTACAAGCAACTTCACATGGCAGTAGGGCATGAGAGCAGCTACTTGAGATCTTTATACTTTGATATGCAATAATTGATGACTTATCAAGATGTATTTTGTCAAAATAATCTCTAGGAACATTCACCCATTCATACATGGCCCATGCAATGATGCAACGCTACAAAAGATCAAAATTTCCACAATTTCGCATAGGAAAGCAGTAAATTTCAAACTTGTATAGCGAAAATCCCAACAACATTCATGTGACAAAGTAAATAACAAGAATAAGCATGAAAAGATTACTTACATGTACAAATGAGTATATCCAATCATCATATTATGCCAATAATGAAGCTCCAAGACAAGAGAACTAGATCCAAACATCAAAAATCATCCATAATATCCGAACTCGTCCTCCAAAAGGGAATGCGAAATTCTCAAGAGCTACTAGATCTCAATCCAAGTGATGATGATGAAAATGAATCACCTCACTTCTATTTATACAATCACTAATGAGTTCTATTTGCCTAGTTTGGCATAATTGAGCCCCAAATAATAAAATAATGTTCAATAATAACACCCTTGGTGACAAGCCCACCAAGATAGCTCAATAACATAATAATAAGCCTCTCAAGAGTGTAGAATGATCAATAAAGTGAGTCGTTGGGCCTTTGAGGAGGCCTAATGAAGTCCTGAGTGTGCCATGATGTGAGAATGGACATCAAACAAAGTGGACAAGGGGCTGGCTCCTTGTTTTCCAAGCAAATCAATGTGGTGCCCACAAGTGGATGTGGGGCACAAGGACATCCTCATGGGTCTCCAAGTAGATCGAAAATGTTTGTAAACCATCTGTAAGGGATAGGATGATGACATAAGTCCTCTGTAGTGAGACACATCCTCATCTGAACCCCGGAACATTTGCCAAGTGTATGGTGCAAGTGTTGAGCCGACTGGGCACGATGAACTAGGTGCATCATCATTGTCCAAAAGGTGGAACACGAGCAATCAATGAGTGGTGCTGGGGATCCATGAAGTACTCTCTGCTATGGTGGAGGTCCATTTCTCTCAACGCTCCCCCTAGAAGTGCTGAAGTGGCCCTCTAGGGTGCTAGTACCCCGTATAGGGAGACCAAGCCCCAAATGGGGACCCACCTGCAATCTTGCATAAGATCCAATGCGTCTCCTTGCCTTCCAATATAATAAATCATTAGAATAATCAAGTAAAAGAGCTTACGAGTCATGGAATTAGTGGGGCACTTCATGGTGGCATGCCCTTCCATAGTGGGCTTTGGCATGTGTAAGTGTCTCCAAGCTCATTAGGGGGTTAATCAAGGACCCTATTAGGTGGCTTCAACCTTTAAAGGGGGTGACATGTCCATGGTACGTCCTTCAAGTGGTAGGTGGTAAATGATGTAGAAACAGAATGAAGTGGGGGTTAGGGGAATCATCTAGACCACATGTCATGGTACAAGGGTAGCCATAATAAGGGAAGCCCACACCTAGGTATATGAGTGTAGGAGGGAGTAAATCGTGGTACACGAGTTACCCGACGTTTGTTTTTCCACTCTTCTTCATATGCCTTTTGCCTTTGATTGATTTTTTTTCATAATTGATCGAGGCTCCAGGGAATGAGAGCATTATGTGTAATATATAGCAGCGGATACCCCCTTAAGGTAGGACGACAGTTCATCACCCCCTAGGGGTTGGGACAATCATGGGTTCCTTAATGATGGAGGGGGCTCATCTAGGGCCCATAGGAACCAAGGTGATGGCCATGGATAAGGGGTAGAACTCATGTTTGGATTTTGCCCATGTGCTAAATTTGTATGTCTCGACCATCTTTCGCATTTTGTGGTACATTTCTTGTTGAGAGTGGCCAAATTATGATTTTTCTTTTCTTTTTTAGTTGCATCAACCTCCGAGCATCGTTCCAAGCCCGATACAAGGTGTGGACAAGGGGAGGGGGGGGCTAACCCTATGTGGACCCAATGGACACATGTGAACTCGAATGGGAAAATAAATGAATGGGGCTAGAATAAGTGGAAGGGAGTGATGTATGTGTTGTCGGGAAGTGGGAGCATGCAACCAAGATCGAGATTTCCCCAACCCTAAAGCTAATGGTTTGTAAAGGAGATCCCACGAGACTAGGATACAAGGATAACCACAAATCGGGCAATGGAGACAAGAGTACAGACCTAGCTTGCTCTTTCCGCTTGATCCCCCCACCAATCCATGCTTAAAAGTGCCCATGACAAGTAAGGAAAATTACTCAACTATACCAATGAAAAGTCGTACCTTTGGGGTCGGGAGGCCCACCTTCAAACATGCAATCATAAAAAGTGGGCGAGGGACCACATGGCTGGCTCAGGTGGTGGAGATAATGGCACATCAAGCTATCTGGTGGTTGTTGGCTGCCGGCTGAGGACCATCTAGGAGAATTTTTTCTCCTATATACACCACCCACAGTTGGTGGGTAATAGGATACATTGGCATCTTTATGTGCTTTGTGTGTTGCCATGTTCTTGAGGAGAAAGGGACCAAGTTGGAGGCTATTGTAGAAAAAGGTATCCTTGTGTGGTACAATGAGACTTAAAAGCCTATTGTGTTTACATTCTTGCTCTCAAGATGCTAATAGTGTGTAGGGATGTGAAGTTTGCTGAAGAGAGGGCTCTTCGGAAGTTTGGCAACATGAGTTGTTCTACAGTTGAGGTTCAAGAGTAGGCACCAAAGTTTAAGTCAACACAGATTCCTTTGATTACAGCCACGTAGGTTGGTGAGTAGAGCGAGCAGGCCAAGTAGAGAGATTAGGATGAGGAATAAGGGATTCCTTACACCCAACCTCAGACTCTAGGTATAGGGAGGAAGCAGGCCAAGTGGGAAAAGCAAACATTTAGAGAGGCCTAGGAGTATGTTGGCACTCTGAGATATTCAGTTAGACAGAGGAAGGCTTCCCAACGTTATTTTGGTTATATGGCATTAATGAGTAAACTGATTGATGGTGAACTCCCCAACTTTCAGGAGGCGTCCAAGCATTAGGTGTGGATGGATGCTATGGTGGAAGAATATTCTTCCATCATGAAGAACAACGTATGGGAGGTTGTGCCACGACCAG
This sequence comes from Pinus albicaulis, assembly GCA_034641835.2. NCBI lineage: Eukaryota > Viridiplantae > Streptophyta > Pinopsida > Pinales > Pinaceae > Pinus > Pinus albicaulis. The sequence continues at coordinate 995,532,124 of CM076581.1, forward strand.
TGGGAAAGTCAGTGATTGGCTCCAGATTGGTGTACAAGATCAAGCATGCTGCAGATGTTAGCATGGAGAAGTTCAAATCTTGTTTTGTGGCTAAGGGATTTTCACAAAAGGAAGGGATCGATTATTTGAGACCTTCACTGCAGTAGCCAGATATTCATCCATCAGGGCTATCATTTCTATACCAACGCAAATGGGTTGGAGGATTCACTAGATGGACATGAAGATGACCTTCCTCAATGATATTATTGAGGAAGAGATCTACATAGAGAGACTAGAGGGTTTTGAGGTGCATTGAAGGGATTCCCATGCGTGCAAGTTGAAGAGAGCACTGTATGGGCTCAAGCAGACTCCTTGGGCGTGGCATGCGTGGATTGACAGTTATTTGCAGAGTGTGGGCTTCAAAAAGAGTAAGGCAGACCTTAGGTGAAGGGTGAGCCTCTCATATTGGTGTTGTATGTTGATGACTCGTTTCTCACAGGGTTTGAGGAGATCATAGCACATTGCAAACAAGATCTTGCCGAAGAGTTCGAGATGAAGGATTTGGGGTTGATGCACTACTTTTTGGGGTTGGAGGTGTGCAGAGAGAGGGAGAAATTTTCCTTGGACAAGGGAAATACACAGTTAGGATCTTGATGTTAGTTTCTCTAAAAACCCAACTAACTAATTTGGAAATTACAAGTAAATAACTGAAATTGAAATTTAACTTTTTTCCACAAATATGTTGAGTTTTATCTAACTGAACATGTAGTGGAAATTTAACAAGAAACCCAAAAATAAAAACACAATCACCTCACCATGAAGACACAAAATTTACCTAGGAAACCCAACACAGGGAAACCTGCTTGTCTGGTGGCTTCTATTAGGGCAACCTTAGCAAATAGAAAATTTTAGTGAAAAATTACATTTGGAAGAAAGACCTTCCTTATGATTTTCTTCTCGAAATTTACTTAGCCACGCTGGAAATCAACCTAGCTCGCGCCCTTCCTGTGCAGGCTGCAATGTAGCAATTCATACAAGTCGTATGACCTCTGCGTGCCTGTTATGTGCAAGTGTTGAGTGCTAGGCACTTTTGCTACTGTCCCACAATTGCTACGCCCTTCTTCTATGCTATTTTCATGATGTTGAAGCCTTCCTCTTGTTGTAGCTGCGCTGCCCTACTTCCTAAAGCCTTCACCAAACAATCTGATGCGTACTAAGCTCCACGTTGCCCTTTTTCCCTCTCAAATCAACTTGGGCCCCACAATTGATCTCAATGGCTGAGAATCAAGAGATCCAAGGGTTGAGATTGATTCGCTGCCCACTTAGGAAATTTTAAATGTTTCTTGAGTCAAACATTAGAGAAAAATAAAATCTGGATGTTAGTGGAGTTTTGGTGGGTACCCTGCTAGATTTAGCGCAACTCCAAATCTAACTAGACCACTTTCTCTCTAAATTCAACACTCCCTCTTTAGAAAGGAAGTGGTTCTCCATAATACCGAACTTATCTCTATGAAATACAAAGCTTCCCTTGGGCAAAGCCTTAGTCAAAGTCTTTGTTGTCTACTCTGCTGTTGAAGTTTGATCTTCCCCTTCTGAACACAATCACTGAGATGATGGTACCTAATTTCAATGTGCTTGGATCTGTCATGAAACATTGGATTATCATAGAGCTGGATGCAACTCTGATTATCAGATTGAATGATTGTTGGTTCCAAACTTTGACTGAAGAGTCCTGCAAGTAACTTTCTCTGCCAAATACTAGTAGAGACATGTATTTAGCCTCTGCTGAACTCAGTGCTACTGATCTTTGCTTCTTGTTGAACCAGGAAACAACTGTTGATACCACACTGAATGCGCAACTTGAAGTGCTCTTTCTGTCTTTTGGACTCGTTGCCCAATCTGCATTGACAAAGCCTGTCAGCTTCACTCCATCTACTCTCCTATACAACAACCAAGACTCAACTATGCCTCTGAGATACCTAAATACATGCTTAGCAGTTACCCAATGCCCTCTTGTGGGTTCTACCATAAATTGATTGAGTCGGTTTACTGCATAGCATATATCTAGTCGTGTGATCACCAAATACATCAACGACCCTATCAACTACCTGTTGAGTGTAACATCCACACGTTTTGCCCTGTTAGCATCTATCTTCCTCCAGTTTGTCACTAAAGGAGTGGCCATAGGCCTGCAATCCCGCATCTTGAATTTCTTGAGAATTTCTAGACTATACTTGCCTTGTCCCAAGAAAATCTGCCCATCACCCTACCAAACCTCCAATCCAAGGAAGTAGTGTATCAGTCCTACATCCTTCATGTCAAACTCTGATGCAAGATCAATCTTGCATTCTCTAATGAGCTTCTCGTCCCTTATCAAGATGAGATCATCGACATACAATACAAGAATGAGAGGTTGCCCCCAACCACAATAAAGTACAAGTTAGGGTTAGCTTCACTCTTGATGAAGCCCAATCCAAGAAGATAGTTGTCTATGTGCGAATACCATGCTCTTGGGGCCTGCTTGAGCCCATAGAGAGTTTGCTTGAGCTTGCACACATGCGACTCCCTGCTGTGTGTCTCATACCCCTCTGACTATTTAATGTAAATTTCCTCCTCAAGTTCTCCATTGAGAAAGGCTATTTTGACATCCATTTGGTGGATTTTCCACCCCATCTGTGTTGCCAAGGCAATAATAGTCCTGATGGGTGAGTAGTGGGCAATTGGAGTGAACCCTTGTCATAATTTATGCCCTCAACTTGAGAGAAGCGTTTGGCCACAAACCTGGCCTTGTACTTCTCTACGCTTCCATCTGCTCCACACTTAATCCTATAGACCCATCTAGATCCAATCACTGTCTTGTGCTTTGGTCTTGGCACAACTTCCCAAACACCATTTTGCATAATGGAGTTATACTGAACCATAGCATCTCTCTAAGCTTGTTGTGACTCAAATTTTTTACAGCTAGAAGGCTCCGAGTCAACTCGCTCTGTAATAAGTGCCATGTAGCAAGATTATCTCTGTGGCTGTTTGCTCTGCCTGAAGCTAGAGCTGGGTGCCCCAACCCTCTCATGGGCCTCCCAAATTAGCTTCTCAGCCCGCTTGGTTGACCTTCTCCCTGTACTGGGAGTCACTAGTTGAGTGTCTATCTCCACACTCTCATATCTCTCCTCCTCGTCCTGTATTGTCTCCTCATCATCCTTGTGTATGCCCTGTCCACCCATTGAATGTGACTGCAAATGAGAAGCTGGATGAGCTTCCTGCTCCTCCTCATGCTTTGCACACTGCTCACGCTTCAAGGACTTCTTGAGAGCCCTTGCTTCCTCAAATTTCATATCACGACTAAGCACTGTTTTTCCAAGTGCTGGAATGTTCACCCTGTACGCCTGAGATGTCTCTCTATAGCCCACAGAAATGCCCTTTTAAGCTTTGGGCTCCAACTTCTTCTTGCTATCCTTGGACACATGGAAATACACCAAATTGCCAAAGATGTGGAAGTGAGATAAATCAGGCTTTTTGCCTGTGAATGCCTCTTCTGGCATAACTCATCCCAAAACTTTGTGTGGACTCCTATTTTGTAGGAACACTGCTTTGTTGCATGCCTCTGCCCACGGAAACATATGCAACCCATGGTCATGCAACATAGCTTTAGCTACTCCAACAATATTGTGGTTCTTCTGTTCAGCTACCTTTCTACTGAGGATTATGGGGAGCTGTGAGTTCTCTGCTAATTCCTTCCTTGGCACAACGGTCCTGTTAGGTCCTTGTAATTTGTCAAATTGGCAAGACCAAATTGAACAAGGGTAACATCAAACCAACTTTGGAGCCCTAGGACCTAGCCTTCCTCGACTCGGAGAGGGCTCTCTTTATATTTGTATAAAAGACGTAAACTTGATTGATTTTAGGGTTTGATTTTAAGCTAGTTACAATGATAGGGTTTGTTTGTTTGTTTTGTTTGGTTGGGTTGTTTGTCAAGCAGAATAGATAGAGTGAGAGAGATTCAGACCATTGGGCTATGGAGTCTGCAAAAGGTCTTAAAAAGTATTGCAATAGGTCAAGGGTGTTTTATAGGGCAAGTTTAACAAAGCCAAATGGATCTTAATAACTTAGGTGAGTGAAATGAACATTAAATGGTGAATTTAGTAGGTTTAAAGGGCAGTTAAGAATCCTTTAACATGAACTATAACAAAAAGAGTTTATAAGAGTACTATGCATCAAGAAAGAATCAAAGGATAGGGCACACCATAAACTTCTTTGACCTAGCTCTATCAAGTAAACTTAAAAACAACTATCCAGCAAACCCTAGAGAGCAGGGAACTCCTAACCCCTCTAGCTATCTACCTTCAGAGAAAGAAAACATGCAAGATAATACATAAGTAATGATCAAAGAGCAGGGAACTCCTAAACTCCGTAATCAAACTATAAAGACCTTTAAAGTAACCATTTCAAGATAGACTAAAGGACAGGGAAAACCATAAACTTCTTTAACCTAAACCCTAATTAGTACACTTCAAAGAAAGCCTTGAGAACAACATTTCAAGCAAAACCAAAGGACAGGGCAAACCATAAACTTCTTTAGCCATACTCTACTGATTTAATCTCAAGGAAACAAACTAGAGGGACTTGGAAAAACAGGGAACTCCTAATTTCTCCAAGCAAACCTAGTAGAGGAAAACATTTCAATAATAGAAAGTAGACAGAGTTAAGGTGCCTCTAAACAACATGTCTTAACCTAAACTTTCTGTTCTACTGTAAGAGAAAAGATGGACAATATGTAAAACATAAGGAAACAAATACAAGATTAGAAACACATCACCATTCAACAAAGTTCAGGAATCCTATGAAAGTGCTTGCTCCATGGCATTCAATCCAAAACAGTCACAAAGCTCCAAAGCCAATTTCTTCAAAACTCCAAGTCTATGTATTCATCTCCATAAAACAACCAACTACCAACAAAAATAATGAGGCTTACATGCAGTATTTAACTGCCAAATGAGGAGGTGGAAACCTTAGCTAGGGTTTTAGAAGTCATTTATTACATATTTAAGGCATTTTGATCTTTGAGATCATGCAAGGCCCAAGGCAAAATATCAGAGCCTCATTCATTACAAAAATAACTTCCAACATAAATTCTAAGCTAACTTTGTAGATATTTGTCCTTCAAGTCTTCAAAAATATATTTTTAATAACTTCTTGTGTCTTTTGTTGACTTTCAGGCAAGGGCATAGTGCCAAATCTGGAAAAATTGCCCCTCTTTTGCTGTTGAGATTTGGAGGCCTTCTCGGTGTCCAAATGAGCTCCATGCTCTGAAATTGTATTCGTCCCCCAGGGCCCAAGAATCCCGAATCCTATGTATTGGATACGATACTATGGGATTCGTACCCGTTTCTCCGGATTCGGTCATATCCGTATAGGGTACGGTGAATCCTGACCGTACTCTATATGGATATGGCTGAATCTCGTATAGCTGGATTCGCTGTGTCAAAAAGTGCGATTTTGGGTTATAAAAAATGGATTTCACTCATTCTTTCTCACCGATTTTTGTTTGTGAAGTGAGCAAGGAGGAAGGGTTAGCAAGGAGAAATGGTTAGCAAGGAGAAGGGAAGTTTTTTCAAAGAGATTCGAGCATCTGGTAAGTGCACTGTCCCTCTATATTTTGCATTTAGTTTTCTGTTAGTGTTTGCATGTGCGTATGTTTTATATTTTTGGTCATTTTTGTTTATTTTTTATAGTATTCATGGCTTAATCAAAGGCAGCAAGATAGGGGCAAGGAAGGGGAAGAATGTCCCCATTGGAGATGCCCCTCCTGTCCCTGTTTCATCAGGGTTTGCAAGTATTCCATCTATTGGAAGTGGGGCTGCAACAACAGCTTCAAATGTGCAGGGAAAACAAACTCATGACCCCGAATACCCATTGTGGAAATATGTGACGAGAGGGAGGGGCAGGCAAAAAGGGAAAGGGAGGAGGAAATTGTTCATGGAAATGCAATATATGTGACGACCATTTCACTTCCACATATTTCTGTGTGAAAACTCATTTGTTGGGTTTGCCAGGTTGTGGCATTAAATGTTGTACATCAATTGACTTGCCACAGAGGAAGGAATTGGAGAAAGAGGCATTTGTTGGTGCGGCAACTGTGGCATCAAAATCAAAACAAAACAAGAATGATGACCCCCTTCCATTCTTAAGGAAAAGTAGCAATAAGTTCCCTTTTGAGAGTTTTAGCAGGGGACAATCAGCAAAGAGAAAGACAACTGCAGTTGGTCCAATGGACGAGATTTTTCAAAAAGAGAAGAGGGAAGAGCTTGATCTCACCATTGCATTTTTTTTCTATCAGAACTTCGTATCCTTTAATGTTGCACGATCACCTCTATTTATTGAGTTGTCGAGCTCTTAGTCATGGGGCTCCATCAGGGTATGTGCCTTCTGGGTTAGAGAAGCTCAGAACCACATTGTTGATAAAGGCAAAGAAAGAGGTGGACAAAATGCTTGAGCCTATTAAATCAGCATGGCCAACATCTGGATTAGCATTGTTTCTGATGGATGGACAGATCTAGCATGCCACCCACTCATCAACTTCATGGTGTCATCCTTGAATGGTCCAGTTTTCTTAAAAGCAGTGGATGCACTTGGATAGTACAAGGATGCACAATATATGGGTGAGTTATTTATTAAAATTATTGAAGATGTAGGTGTCGATTCTTGTGTGCAAATCATTACAGATAATGCACTTGTTTGCAAGGCAAAATATCCACAAATATTTTGGACACCTTGCATTGTCCATTCATTGAACTTGGCACTAAAATCTATTGCCTCTGATGTGCTTTGGATTGGAGCCATTATTGAGGATGCATGGCATATCCGCAACTTTGTACAAAACCATAAAAATGCCCTCACTATCTACAAGGAGTACAACAATCTATCATTGTTGAAGATTGCGGATACATGGTTTGCCTCTTCATTCATCATGTTGAAGAGGTTGAGGGAGGTCAAGACCGCTCTTGGGGCCATGGTTATTTCAGAGTTTTGGTCTTTTTGGAGAAAGACGGATCAAGCGGCCTCAAAGAAAGTGAAGGACACAATGTTGGATGATCTATGGTGGGAGAAGGTAGATCTAGTTATTCAGATCATGGAGCCTATCATTTCCTTGCTTCGATTTGCAGATTCAAACCAACCCATCCTAAGAGAGGTTTATGAGGGATGGGATTCCATGATTGAGTCTATGAGGACCATTGTTTTACAGAGTCAATGCCCAGAGTATGAGACATCACCAGAGGCCTTCTTCATAGGCATACAGGATATTCTTGTCAGCAGATGGGACAAGAATTGCACACCATTACATTGTTTGGCTCACTCCTTGAACCCAAAATACTACAGCCATGAGTGGCTGAATGGTGGACCTTCTCGCAGATTTTCTCCTCACATGGATGGTGAAATCTCACAGGGGAGGAAAGATGCATTGATGAGGATTTTTCAGGAGAGGGTATCCCTTGATGAGGTGGAGGATGCCTTTGCAGAGTTTTCCACTGGCACTGGGCGATTTGCAGGCTATGATGTGATTCGAGATAGGGGGGCTAAGAAGCCCTGTTCTTGGTGGGCAACTCATGGGGCAACGAGCCCTCCTCTACAGCAGTTAGCCATGAGCTCCTCTCTCGGGTGACTTCATCCTCTTGTTGCAAGAGGAATTAGAGCACATATTGGAATTTGTATAGTGTGAAGAAGAGCAGGCTTGAGCAGTCTAGGGTAGAGACAGTGGTGTATGTGCACACCAACCTTCGTCTCATCTACAAGCAGAGGGAGGATTGGTTGAAGGGAAAGACAAAGATGTGGGATGTCTTTCTTGATGATATGGGCCTGGACAACAGTGTTGAGTTGGCATTGGCCAACTTGGATCTCAATGCACTAGTGCTAGAGCTTGTCACATTTGATGATGTAGATACAGTTGAGGCGTCATCCTCCACACCAGCAGATGCAGAGATGACAGAGGAGGAGGATGCATCAGAGGAGAGTAGTGGTGAGCAGGATGATCAGGATGAGAACAGTGATGCTGATTATGATGATGAGGATTGATGACTCATTGACTCTGACTCATTGAGGCTTTAGGCTTGTAGTCTTGTAGACTGTAGTTTTTTTGTATTTTCTATTTCTATTTGCCATTGATAGTGTACTTATGTAACACATTTTGATTCTGATGACTTAATGAGAAAACTACAGTATCTTACTATCTTGTCTTTCTGAGTAAATTTGACAATTGTATGATGTATCAATGTATCAAATTTCAATGTATCATGTATGAGTATCTAAGATCTTAAATCTATGTTTGAATCAATGAATTTGTATGAATTTGTGTAAAAAAATATCTAATTTTTAATATATATATATATATATATTTTTTTTTTCTTAATAAAATAATATATAACGTATCGTATCCCGGAAGTGTCTTGTTCCAGGGGTCACCGTATCCCGAATCCAATTCTCGAATCCTTGTATCCAGCAAATCCCGAATTCCCATATCAGGTGACTTAGGCTCCATGATAGCTCATTGGAAACCCTGTCCTGTCTAGTTTCCAAATCTGCCTTTGGTTTCTAGAATGGTATCCATTTGCCTGCTCAAAAATCCATTCTCCCAAGACTGCTCAGGGCGCAGCGCCAATGCTGAAAAGAGGGCAGAAAGGTGATTTTTTGCTTGTTTTTGGCACTTTTGGAGGACCAGTTTTGCTCCAAATGAGCTGAAATTTTCTGTGGGTGATGTCCTTGGCCTAAGGATCATGAAAATGTAAAGTTTTCCTCAATTAGGTACCCCAAAAAAGAGCGCAGCACCAGTGGCGTTGCGCGCTTGGCCCTTCTTTCTGCAAGCAAAACAGTCAAAATTTCAAAAACTCAAAAATGTGTCAAAATTGGATTTTAACTTGCTGATCATGTTTGGGAAGCTTGAAGGGATACATCAGCAAGGATATCCAGCTTGTCCTTCTCCTTTGCCTCCATTAGGACTTGAATCTTTGCAAGGGCTCTCTTGAGCTTGGCCCTTGCAATTTTGTTCCTCATGGCATAATGCTTAGCCATCTTCTTTTGCATGTCAAGATCTCTCTTTTGCACTATGTAGGAAATTTTATAAATGCTTCTGTAGCGGTAATAGGGTATGTGCAACATCCTAACTCTAGTAAAGTGCATAAGCAATCTGATGTGATAGGAGTAAAGGCGGGAGAACCTTCCTTCACAAGTAAAATACTTCATTATAATTTTCATCATAGTTGCATATCTATCAAGCAGGTGAGAGAAAGGAAAGATGGATTTACTATGGTCTTTGTACTTAGGCTTTAGGTAGGGTTCAAAGTAACTCATGTCAAGATTGGTCTGTTTGAACCATTTCTCCCCTACACTAGGTATGCATGTGGCATTGGCAATAGCATCTGTAGATAGCTCAAAAGTGACCCTTGCAAGGTTAACTTGTTTGTCATGCAAGTTAATGATAAATAGTCTAGTTAGCTCAGGGTGGTTTTGCACCTACTGCACCTTTTCACAAAATTCATAGCATCCTACATGTTTGAAACATGAAACAGTAAGGGGAGATGCCATGAGCTCTCTTGTACTGAGGGGTTCAAATCTATTGATCTTTCCTCCTTTGTGCTCATGCCTCCTTGGCATTTGGGCCTCTCCACCACTGCCACTGTCCTCTGACATTGTGAATTCTGCCTTTATAAAACCCTAGAGTGTAAATGGAAAGGAGATGAAGGGATAGTAATGAAAGGGTAGCTTTGCAAGTGAATGGGATAAGTGAGTGAGGGTTTAGGTGTATGAGAATGAGTGAGAGGCTAAACAACTCAATGACAACCCTCCAGCACTGTAATAACCCTTTGTTTCCTTTGTTTTGACTGATATTCTTTATAGGAAGATGAAATGAGTCAAAAACAGGGATTTCAAGTTTGTAGCCTAGGGTTTCTTCTTAGGGTTTCATTACCATTAATTAAGGATCATCAAATAGCTTGAAAATGTGGTTAGGGCATCCACTTACCATTTATCAGTGCCTTGGAGGACCTTGGATGAAACTTGGAAGCAGTTTGAGGTGTTTTTGGTGGTTAAATTGCTTAGAAAGCCCTCCTGGCCAAGGGCGCAGCGCTAGTCCCAGGCGTGCAGCGCCTTAAGAAATTTGTTGTGGGTCTGTTGAGCAAGAGCGCAACGCTCTGCCAGGCGCGCAACGCCTTAAGAAATTGCACGGGAGAAAAGTGCCAAGGGCGCAGCGCCACAAACATTTTGCCCGAAATTGTTTGAAAACTCACAAATTTTTCTCTTTTGAGTGCTCTTGGTCTTTTGATAAGCAAGAATGATTCATTTGAAAGTGAAATGAGCTTTTATAGATGATAAGAATTTGATTTAATCATGAAAACCCACTTTCTAATGTTTTTAAAGTCATTTTGCCTTTCTCACTAATATTCTTTACACTTTTGCTTGCAGGTGACTGAAAACATTAACTTGGGATTTGCTTTTACTCCTTTAGGCATGACAAGTTGATTTTGACAACTTTAGGATTTGGTCGTATAACAGCATCTCCAAAAACCTATTTTGTTCCCACCTTGGAGCTCAACTCATCTTTTGCTCATTTAGGCATGGCAAGCTCATTTTTTACGAGTTTGGGATTTGATCACACAGTGACATCTTCAAAATCCTTTTGCTTCCACCATGGAGTTCAACTCATCATTTCACCTTCTCTGGCCACTTTCCCAAAACCCTAGGTGTCTGGAGTGCTTTACAACAATCATCAGTGTTGTCTTCTAAGTTCTCTATAGCCCTTTCAATTTCATTCACTTCTGTCCAGTTCACCTCACCTTTGTCCAAATCTCATCAATAATCTCTGATAGACTTTCTTCATGTTTGGCCTTGTGTACCTTCTCCATGTCATTTCTGCAATTGATCACTATTTTGGCATTCAACTGGACCATCAAGTTCAAAACCCTAGTTGTCATCAAGACCAAATTGTTTCCATTTCCTTTGCTGTAGGTTGTCTTCATTTAGGAGTAGATAGTCTACCTCATCAATACCTTTTGCTGATGGAAATTTCAACACTCTTGCAGAAGTGCCAAAGTTTGTCCATTTTCCTCATGTGCAGACTCTGAACTGAAGGGATAGTCTTCTTTGGAATTCTTTTAGGTCCTTCTGGAATAACCATGTTTGACATTCTATTATATCTGAGCGAAGGCAAAGCAGTGCCTTAAAACATCCAATGATGACCTTAAAAACATGTAAAAACCCTAATGATCTAGTGGGAGGGTCCTTTGACTTGATCTTGATTGAAATTTGGCTTGGAGATCTTACAAGTGAAAACAGAGTATGGTCAAAGTGCTGCATTGAAGATCCAAAATCCAATGTACTTGATTTATCTAAAGAGCCTACAGAGATAGTTTTGAGATCATCAATGCTTGAGGTACCTGGGGGAAAAAGGAACGAGTTAGCTATAGGAAACCCTAGAGGGAAAGTGGAGTTATGGACAGGGGAAAAATAAGGCCAATGGGTTTATAGGTAGAGAAGGAGGATAAAGATGATAGGTATAAGCTTATGAGGAGTTTGTAGGAGCAACATGGTGATCATGAAAAGGCAAGTTGATAAGAAAGTGAAAAAGTTTCTGTAAGGATAATGAAGGCAGTGGGATTTCTGAAACTCACAATATTCAAGGAAGTTTGTTTTCAGAAATCTAGAACCAATCTATAGTCATCTAAAGATAGTGAAAAATACTGATGACTAACAGGTCCTTGATGGAATTTGAGATATACTCATTGCCATTGAATTCTACAAACTTTGAGAAGACTTCCTCCCTTTTCTTCATTAAAAATTTCCGGGTTTTTCTAGAATGATCAACAATAAAAATGACATAATATCTATAAACCATGAGAGAAGGAGAAGAGAAACGGCCACATACATCTGAGTGTACCCGATCTTCGCTGGGAAAAAAAGTCTTGCGTACTTCGCAAGTGTACAACCCTTGCACACGTCATGCTGGTCTATGTTGCATTTTGGCAGTCTTTTGGCAATCTTCAGAAATATCTTCAACGCCCCTTTGTGCAAATGCCCCATTCATCTATGCCAAAGTTCCCCTACGTCCTTGTTTTGCTCACAACCAACCTTGCTGGTCAACACTGCTGTTGAGTCAAACTACCATTTGTAAAGCCTCTTCACCCTTACTCCAATTTGCTTGGCCTCTCCTGCTGAGTTAGAGGGTTTCAAAAGTACTTTTCCTTTGTTGAAAGTGACATCATACCACTTGTCTTCAAGTGCTGAAACTGAAACAAGGTGTTTCTTCAACCTTGGTACATAGAGGACGTCCTTGGGAAAGAAGGGACTACTTGACTCCCTCTCAAATTTCATAGTACCCACAACCATGGTTGAGTACTTGCCATCATCATCAAACTCTATGGTGATTCTTTACACCTGGTCATATGACATGAAGCCCCACTGTCTATGAACCATACACCGCTGGACGTTGAACTTGCCATGCATGCAATGAGAGAAAATTCCTTCTCAAATATGGAATTGAACTCATCTATTTCAGCAGTGGCTACAACTTGGTCCTTCTTGGAATATTTCTCTGTGGACACTTGGTAGCATAGTGTCCAAACTGATGGCACTAAAAACACTTAATTTTGGATAGATATTTCATCCCTTTCTGACCTTTGGAGCTTGATTCAGCTGGTCTTGCATGTTTCTTGCCTTTGCCCTTGGTCCCCTTGCCAACTTGGGAAAAATATTATTCATCCTTTTGCTTGACATGAGTGCTAGATCACGATTGTCTCTTGATTTCTTCATGCATGCAGTCACTCCATAGCCGCTTCCAAATTGGAAGCTTTTCTTGGCTTGTGACTGCGTCATGGAAGTTATCCCATGACTTTTGAAGCCTTGATAATGCAAGGCTCACAAGGTCACTGTTTGAAACAATCTCATTCACCCCAACAAGCTCATCTAGGACTTGGTTGAATTTGCTAAAGTAGGACGTAGTGGACTCTCCCTTGGCCATGCAAATTGCCCTGAGTTGTCTTTTAACACCATCTTCCTTGCTTCACTAGTACCCTGGTACAAGTTCAAGACTGCTATCCACATCTCATGTGTTGTCTTCTTGCCTGCTATGAGAGGAATAATATGGTCCTTGACCCCCTGAAGGATTATCCTCCTTGGCCTAGAATCCCTCTTGTTATGCTGAGCTAACTGCTGAGGGTCTTGTGTTGAGCCATGATATTTTCTGCAAATTCCTTGGCCCTTTAGCCCTCCAACAGCACAAGCATCCTTTTTCTCCAGGCACAGAAGTTGGAGGCTCCCTCCAAACTATGTTCTAGTCTCAACCCCTGATATGCCATCTTCCTGGTTGACCTTTTCTCAAACCCTTGCGCAAATTTGGTTGACTAAGCGTACTTTTAGTGGTTGGAAATTGACCATGCCTCAAGCCTTAGCGTTGCGCCCTCTTCCATGCTTCTCTTTTTCTACCTAGTGACTGGTCTTTATGCAAAGCCTCGCTCTGATACCATGTTAGTTTCTCTAAAAATGTAGCTAACTAATTTCTGAAAATTACAAGTAAATAATTGAAACTGAAATTTAACTATTTTCCACAAATATGTCGAGTTTTATCTAACTGAACATGCAACGAAAATTTAACAAGAAACTCAAAAATAAAAACAATCACATCATCATAAAGAAAAAATTTACCAAGGAAACCCAACATGGGAAAACCTGCTTGTTTGGTGTCTTCTATTAGTGCGGCCTCAACAAATAGAAAATTTTAGAGAAAAATTACATCTAGAAGAAGGACCTTATGATTTTCTTCCTGAAATTTACTCAACCATGTTGGAAATCGACCTAGCTCATGGCTTTCCAGCACATGCTGCGCTGTAGTAGTTTGTACAGGTCGTACGACCTCCTCTGCGTACCTATTATGCACAAGTGCTGATTGCTAGGCACTTTTGTTGCTGTCCACAACTGTTATGCCTTTCTTCTTTGCTATTTTTGTGCTGCTGAAGCTTACCTCTTGTTGTAGATGCATTGCCCTAATTCCTAAGACCTTCACCAAACAATCTGATGTGTACTAAGCTCCACACTGTCCTTTTCCCTCTCAAATCGACTTGGGCCAACAGTTGATCTCAATGGATGAGAATTAGGAGATCCAAGGGTTGAGATTGATTTTCCGCCCACTTAGGAGAATTTAAATGTTTCCTAAGTCAAACGTTAGAGAAAAATAAAATCTCGCTGTTAGTGGAGTTTTGGTGGGTCCCTTTACAGATTTAGCGCACCTCCAAATCTAGCTTGACCACTTTCTCTCTAACTTCAACACTTGAAGCATTTAAGGTTGGAGGGTTGTAGACCCATGGCTATGCCATTTGTGATCAACTGGAAGAAGATCGATACTTTCAAATCAGAGGCAGTGGATCCTACCTTGTATAGACAATTGATAAACTCTCTCATGTATCTGGCCAACACTAGGCCAAACATTTGTTTTGCAGTGAACACACTTAGTTTATGGTAAAGCCTAAGTGAGTGCATTGGGTAGTTGCAAATCATGTTCTGAGATATCTCCAAGGCACAATTGAGTACGGGCTAAGGTACACTCAACAGGATGGAGTGAAGTCGGAGGGGTACACTGATGCACATTGGGCGGGCAATACAACTGACAAGAAGAGCATGTCTGGGTGCAATAAGTTTGGATCAAGAGCAGTCCCTTGGTATAGTAGGAAACAAAGGTCAGTTGTGTTGAGTTTTGTAGAGGTTGAGTACATGGGTGCCAATATGGCGACCTGTAAGGTTATTTGTTTTCAAAAACTCGTTGTTAGGCTTTTTAATGAGGAGCTGGATCCAACTGTTATTCACTGTGATAATCAGAGTACTATTAAACTCTTTGAGAATCTAGTATTCCATGACAAGTTAAAGCATATTAAGGTCAAGTACCACTTCATCAGAGATTGTGTGCAGAAGGGGATAGTAAAACTACAGTACATTCCCACAGACAACATGTAGCAGACATCTTGACGAAATCCTTGATGAAGGGAAAATTTGTATTCTTCAGGGTTAAGTTGGGTGTTGTGTAGAGAAACTTCCTCACTAAGAGGGAGTGTTGAGATTGTAGCTTGGAAGGTGATTCTACATGGATCAGGTGCCATGACATGCAACGAGTCACCTTAATTATCTCCTATGACAATTTGTAAATGAATTTCCTAAGTCAAGACTTTAGACGACAATTTAGTTTAATTGTTGGGTATTTTTTTAATAAAAAGGGAAAACAACTATAAGTCAATGATAGATTAAGTCGTAGTTGTTGATCTCAGTGAAGTGAGATCTAATATCAACCATTGATATTAGAGATTAGGGTTTGATCTTTTTAATAGGATGTTTGGGCCAAAGGATAGGCACATTTGATTTGGCACGAGTTGGGATTTAGTGGAGTGCAATATTTGGTAGTGAGAGTGAGAAAAGGCTAGATCGAGCTAGCTAGAGCAAGATCAATAGAGAGGTTGAGTTTTTTCTTTGGTCGAGAGGGAGAGTTTATTTGTATGCGTGTGGGTCATACAAGAGGTAAGCTATGAAACCGGATTCGTTGGGGAGGGGCCAAGAATCCCGAATCCTCCATATCCTATATGATACAGAGGGATTCGTACCCAATTCTCCGGATTCGGCTGTATCTGTACAGGGTACGTCGAATCCCGACCTTACCCTGTACGGATACGGCCGAATCCCGTACAGCCGGATTCGTGCGGCCAAAAAGTGCGAGTTTGAGTTATAAAAATCGGATTTCTCTCATTCTTTCTCACTGATTTTTGTTTGTGAAGTGAGCAAGGAGCAAGGGTTAGCAAGGAGAAAGGGAGTTTTTTCAAAGAGATTAGCATATTTTGCTTCTGATGACTTAATGAGAAAACTACAGTATCTTACTATCTTGTCTTTCTGAGTAAATTTGACTATTGTATGATGTAGAAATGTATCAAATTTAAATGTATCATGTATGAGCATCTAAGATCTTAAATCTATGTTTGAATCAACGAATTTGTATGAATTTGTGTAAAAAAATATTATTTTTAATAAAATAATATATAACGTATCGTATCCCGGAAGTGTCCTGTTCCAGGGGTCACCGTATCCCGAATCCGATTCTCGAATCCCTGTATCCATCGAATCCCGAATCCCCGTATCAAGTGACTTAGGAGGTAAGTGAGAGAAAGAGGGCAGAGATCTTTTGTTGGGTATTTGCCGAAGCAAATTCTTGTGTAACTGCGGTAAAAAAATATTTCTCCTGAAGCTGAATAAGAAGCCCAACGTTTGTTGGTTTTCCCCACATTGGGGTTTCTAGGGTATATTTGTGTTATTCCCTATTGCATGTGATTGGTTTAGAGTATTTTTCCTTCTGCTGCTTTTTTGGTTAAAAACCCAGAATATTTATTGTTACAAATCAGATTAGAAAGCATTGTTTATTTCAGATCTGTGATTATTTGTTGAAACAATAAATTGTAACTGGGTTTAAAGAAATTAACACTATGTCCTTGGGATTTGGATAGAACAAAGTAGGTTTTTGTAGCTGGCCACGAAACCCATTGTTAAGGGATCTCATCTTTAATTGTACCTGTTTCCACAAATTTTATTCTCATAAGGAATAAATTGTATCGATTCGATATAGGAGAAGGTCTGAATGTCCAGACCACGTACCAATACTAGAAACTTGGAAATGCTTTGTAACTTTCTTGGAAATGTCTGAGTGCCCATGAGAGGCATGGGACACGAAAATTCTAAAAATCCTGATGTATGTAAAGAAAAGACAAATTAATCTCTAATTCGTTTCTAAATCTACTGTTAACAACTAATTCGTCTCTAAATCTACTACCTACAAATTTTCTTGTGTTATTTTTTTTATATACACAGTTTTTCCCATGTACCCATTCTTTTTTTTGGGGGTGGGGGTGGGGGTGTCACATTCCCAAGCGTTCCCATTTCTGAAACTAGTACTCATTTCCAAGTTTTGTGCAACTAGGTTTGTAGTGTCCGTCATGTACAGTCTGCATCATTTTGAATGATTATTACCAGTAATCGTAACACTTTTGAAAAACATATGTTAATCTAGTCTCTGTTTTTTTAGGTTTCATTTTTGTATGTATACACATTATATTTAAGTTGTAACATGCAAAAGGCTTGCATGGTTCAGAGGCAACATCTTTTCCATGGCAAGATGATTACATTTTGTCCCAGATTCAACATGCTTCAATATGCAATTGCAAAGACCCCTTAGAACGACTATTCTAAACATTAAAGCCATAGGAATAGGAATAAATTTTTTTTAAACATTAAAGCCATCGGAATAGGAATAGTATTGCAGGAACTGCCCTCTAATCTCAGCTTGCCAGGAGAGAGATATTGGCTATAGTTTCACACTTGGGTGGAGAAATTTTCTGAGTGTTGGCTCTAAATTTGAAGACTTCAGATTTCAGATTCCTTACCAGGATATTTGAATTGATCTGGTGAAGTTGAAAAAATTTTATAAGCAGCATTGGACAATGAGTTATACATTGATTCAATAACATCAACATCTAGAGTGTTTGTTTTATTTTCATCCATTTTCATCTGATTTACTAGTTTTCTATTTGGGTTTTCATTGAGATTTCTATTTGGTTCCTGTATAATTTTTGTGAATCCAGTTATATCTTTAATTTAATATTTTGATTGAAAATTTTGATCTAAGCATTGAATGTGCATATTTTTCTGGAATTACATGTAGTTGGATTCACTTATCTAATCAAAATTTACATCTAGAGCAGTTCTGAAACTGTGGTATGAATTCAATGTAAGAAAGAATATGAGACAATTTTGAGAAGAACTATTGAGGCTGAGACATATAGTATTGCCGCTGGTTTTTGTCCAGTACAATTTTTCTTCAGGATTTTTCTGATCCTCTGCAAAATTTAGACATTCTATTTTCTCGCTATGAAATATGTGGAAATTTCTTAAAAGTTTGTTCTGTTTAGCAAGTCTTTTTTGGACCAGTAGTATAAAAAACTGCTTATATTTATTTTTCGAATGTATAGTAGAGGCTTGGCTTGAGATCATAAAACTTGTAAAGCCTACTCTCACAAGCCATAAAATTGAGGCTGCATGGGATACAAATTCCTATTAACTTGAATAAACGTACACATAAAATTTCAACATCAACTTTTATCTCCAGTATGCTCCTTAGTGGCAGTCTGGCTCGGTCTGGTCCAATATCTCCTTAGAAGCTCTTTCCTCTAGATGTTTCTATCAAAATCTCTTTTTGTTTTTCGAATGTGTTGTTAGCTTCTGAAATGTTGCCGACGATCAAATGCATTCTATGCAATCTTTTAAATGTGTCGTCTTCATACTATCCCTGCTCCACATCATCTCAGCTTCTGTTCGAGAAGTGTCGCAAAAGGTGTCGTTAGTCTTTGCCCTCTTTTGGTTTGGTAAGCCTATCATTTTCATGTTTCACTTGGGGAAGAAAGGGCTAAAAGTTTATATGTGTAAAAGATTGGCTTATGGGTTTGATATATTTCACCAGTATGTTGTAAAGATATCATGCAAGGAAGGTTGTGTTTCATTGTTTGATCACTCTTATTATGAAGAAAAAGGTACAAGGAGCCTCCAAAGTGGGAGAGGATCATTTTGCTCATGAATCTACCGAATGTTCCTGCTAAGATAAATGGTCAAGATTCAATTCTGCTTCTTGATACTGAGACAGGTGGAGTTGATATCATCTTCTATTCAAAAGAAGAAAGACATTTGAGCTTACAGGTTGAAGGGTTTGCAAATATCAAAGGAATATTGATGATCACATTGTTTGGTTAGGATGGGCTCTAGAAAATGGAAGGAAACAAACATTGTATTTAGAGATTGTTAGTGATAAATGGCTTCCAAGAATCGAGTGACAAGAAAATGAAGATGAAAATATCATTGTTGGGATTGCAATGGATAGAACTTCCACTGATTTCCAGATCAGTTTTCCAGCAGATGATGGAGGAGTGAAATAACTTCCTCCATGTCCTGTTTTGCTGTGCATGACTATTGAGGGGAAACTGAAGTTATTCTCTTTTGCCAGAATTGATGAGACATGGCATGTACCTCAACTTGTGTTTGCACCGACAAATGTTCTAATTCCTCATTCATTGGCGGAGGTAGGCAGAAAAGGCTCCGAAGTTAAAATTTCTAGTTCTGCATCTTTGGATTTGGAGATGCTGGCAACAAAAGAAGATTTAAATGCTAAAACCCTCCCAGTTAACAAGCAGGAAAGGGAGACGGTTAAGGTGAAATATTCTAGTACTTTTGAGCCACAAAAGGGCAGTGATGCATGGTGGTACATGAACACTGAGGAACTTCTCCCTGAAAAATATCGTGGTGAAGCTGGAAAAAAAAAAGAAAAAGGCACTGACATAATGGGCGTTTGGTTCGATTCTGGGACTTCATGGGCTGCTTTTGTGAAAGAAAGGGAGGGGCTGTTTTGGGCCTTCCGATTTATATCTTGAAGGAAGTGATCAGCATAGAGGCTGGTTTCAGAGCTCCTTGTTAAGTAGCATTGCAACTACAGGACGAGCACCGTACAAGAGTGTTTTAACACATGGATTTGTTTTGGATGAGAGGGGTCATAAAATGAGTAAATCCCTTGTTAATGTGATAGATCCCTGGATTGTTATTGATGGTGGGAAAAATCAAAAGGAGGCACCTATAGATGTTAACCAGACAGGTGTCTACAATTCAGTGATTGGAAGCCATATAACAACTATTTATTATTATGGATTTGCCAACCTTATGTTGAGAAGGTATGTCGAGGCAATACGGGCCTTCAATCAGGTTCTGTTGTGTATAATAAAGACCAAACAATTCCATCAAAAGTCTCCACAGTTTGACCAAATTCTGAAGAAAAATGAACAAATGTATGCTCTAATGGCCATATGCCTCTCTATCTGTCCACAAATGAAGCTAGTTGAGGAAAATGTGAACAATTAGCTGAAAGAGAAGTATGGAAAGAAGATGGTAAGAATGCAGAGAAGCGAGGAGGCTGTGTATGACGAACTTTTTTCATATGCCTGTCCTAAATTAATTACTCCTTCAGTACCAAACTATGATGAACCTCTTGTAAATTATAACCAGGATACATATAGGCTTCAGTTGAAGCTGTTTTCATCAGAAGTAAGACAGCAACAACTTTTGTCAGGTCTGTGGAGCTTCTTGAAGTTGTATACATCCATCTCAATGGAGAAGCTCGCGAATGTTGTGGACGTTGATGAGTCTACATTAAGGACAACTCTAATGACATACAAGCATAAGACTGATGCAATTGATCATGACGGAAGAATTGTATCAAATGTGGATATTGACTTTTATATTGATGAGGATATTGTTCATACTGTTGAATCGAAGTCTTCAAAGCTATATGCTGATAGCTTTATGCGTCACATTATTGAGTGCGAAGAGATTATTAGTGATTTGGAGAGAGTTAAGCTTGAATAATATGGTTTCTGTTTGTGCATTATGCAAATGCCAGCTGTGATGAGGTCAAACATATAAATTTTGTAATTAGAAAAGAGCAGTCTTGGATTTTGGGAGGTGTTTGTGCACTGGTTTAAGGATGTCAAAGCTATGAGCTTATTCAAGGGAGGCAGTTCTGCCAAACAGATCTGATAAAATGGGCACTTGAGGGAAAGCTTCCTTATTTAGCTGCTTTTGTGGACATTGAACAATCTTTGAGTGGGGTTTCAAAACCATGGCCATTAAATCCCAAATATTTATTGAGGCCTCAACATGTGATTGGAGCATGGCTGTTGGAGTTAATGTCAGGATGTCTTGCCAAATGTATTGGTCTTCAACTTCCTCCTGTAAACTTTCATTCAATTGCTTGTCGCTTCCTCAAAGAGTTAGGTTTTCCAGTGAAAGAGTTATTTCCTGCTGTATAACATATGTATGAATGGTTATTTTCCCCTGGCTTATGTCAGTCCAACACATGTATATGTCATGGCTATGTTGGTTGTAGTTATAAGAATTTTATACAATATCCATGGTCAAGGTTACCGGGAGAAGAGTCTCAGTGATAACAGTCCCAACTCTCGTGGAATCTCTTCACAGCTGTAACGACCCATTCCCAAACTATATACAAAATGATATTAGCGTGTGAACGATATAGGCATCTGATAGCTACACCTGCCTACACCGCACACATCGCACTAGTACGCCTACCTACTAATATCAAGATTACATAAATTGGGAACTTAATATTAAGATTTCAGATGTATATCAAGTTCAACTAAGTATAAATTTTATGAAAAGAGGTAATAAAAGACATGAAATAATAAAGTTAAAACCTTAAGTTAAAAATGAGTATGCAATATTAAAGATTAATATTAAAAGAACATTAAATAAAGTCCCAAACTCTATAAATAAAATAACTATATAATCCCACCTTCATAAATGTATATTCGTGCTCACATTAATGTGGATCACCCACCATAAAAACATTTAATATGGACATAAGGATGGATAAAGCCTCGGGAGGTTAGAGGCGGTGGAGGAAGATTGTTTAAATTATATGTCTATCCAAATCTAATGAAAAGTATACCACCATAAATATAGAAAATATCACCATTAATAAGGGGAAGACCTCGGGGAAGAAGGGGCGGTGAAGGGAGCTTATTTAAGGGAGGTGATATGGAGGAGAAAGAAATGTTTTTTTTGGGAGGAAAGGAAACGAATTCTGCTGAAGTGAGGTTGAATTGTGAGATTGAATTGCCTAGGAGTCTCTGTTCTTCTTGGAAATCTGGGCATGGGGGCAGAGGAGACATCCTCTGGGTCTGGGACTGTTCCCGGATTGGCTGGGAGGACTTGATTGATTCGGTAAACTGTTTATCTATCCACAACATCTGCATCACGGGAGGAGAGCCACCATCTAAAATCATCAACTGTGTTCCAGGTACTTCTGTTATGTATATAATTGTTTCTCAATTAAATTTCACTGTTTATTTCCGCTGATTTTCATTGAAATACCTTACTGCTGAATATATACTTAGTTTAATATTGGTTTTAAATTAAATTTCTGTGTATGGGATCTTACATTTGGTATCAAAGGGCAATTCAAACCCTCTTACGACCTTATAGGCCCATTAAAAAGCTGCTGCTGGTATAAACCAGTCTCTGGTTGTTCCAAATCTAAAGCTGCTGCATAAACAAATACTTTTGTGTCTCTGTTCAAACGCCCAATCTTATATGACCGGTTGGAGCTGCCAGTTTTGGGTTGCCCAGGAGTTGAGCCCTTCTTAGATCCAATCGAACCATAGATGAGGTATCCTCTAAACTTTGGACCAAGCAGTTGACTTATCAGTCCCCTATCGCCTGTTACACATGCAATTACTGGCAATTTCTGTTGTTACATAACCTGTACAGGACGAAAACAATTTAACCTTAATATACAAAATACAGAGAAATTCCGTCTTGACTACAATACTCATATTTACTTTTCAATTAATAGGGAAATGGAACGAAGCCAAGATAGCAGTTATAATTGAATTGGGTATCAATTGACCCTATGCCAAATTGTAGTCTCTGGACAGTGATTTAAGACTGCTGAAACAACATCAATAATTGACTGGAAGCGTGTGATTGTAGAGGGTGGGGTCACGGGTTCAAACCCGGATCTCAAACGCGTTGTGTTTTGTGGCAACGAAGTCACATTACAATTTCAAAACTCTGCTCAAGACGTACACATATCTCTGTCAAGCAACCTGCCCAATGAATTAATAGTATTCTCTGCTCAAACTGAATACATAAACCTCTTTGCTCAAAACAAAAATCCTATTGGCATCAACATATATGAAGTCTCTAGCAGCTCTGTTCAACAAACCCTGTATTAGCACCAACAACTTGATTTAGTTTATTGTCATCCTTAGAAACACTCAAGGGCTACAAAGCTCCAATTGCAGAGTTCTCATTTCTTACAATTCAAACTCTGTTTAGCAATAGTAGACTTGGCATAACAAGTCAATTACCAACAAACAATACAAAACATTAGCAACATCAATATTCTGTTGTTGATCATAATTCTCTATCACGAGATTCATATTGACCGCTGTAATAATGATGTTGTCAGTCCATGCATGACATTCACGCAGTAATTGATCCCTTTAGCTCATTCGATGCACAGGTAAATATATTAAGTTCTAAACGGCACTCCTTCCAAATCTCTTGACAATTCCACACGCACTGGCAATGAATTGAATCCTTACGCAGTCTATGTACGGGAGTCTGATGCATAGATGACGCGATCTCAGATGCCCAGGAGTATCAGCTTCTAAACTCACATTTTCTAAGTTTTATTCTAGTCACTGTTAGCCTTAGACTGTGCCTCAGAAAACATCGATCCTGCAAACAAACACCTGCGTACACCAAAAGCTTCCAACCCTTATCGAACTAAAAGTGTGGCAATCCAAAGTTTAATAAATGGACAACGAATTGGATAGATGGCGGTGGAGCATGTGAATGGCGTGGCACCAACTTGATGCGGTGGACTTCTTCGTTCGAATGGCGATTGTTGAAAGGGCGGGTTATGGAATGCCGTGGACGGGATTTGGAATCCAGTCGGGGCTCCATCGTTCGGCGCGAATGGTTTAAATGCGAGGTAAATATATCGCAACAAACTATGGGATATGCTATTATAACCATTTGATATATCACATAAACGCCGGATGGAAGATCGAAGGTTTTAAAGGCGTATCGTTAATGTTTGCCTACACCGCCGGAACTATATATATATAAATTGCTATATATATTATACATACAGTTACAACGTGCTAAGTATATCATAACGGAACAGAAGGTCGGGTGGGGGTGTGCTCGATATATCAGATAGTACCAAGGCCGAAAGTTAATTAAATCTGATATATACATATACTTTACATTAGACTATGGAAATGTCTATGAAATATAATCCATATCGTTTATCAAACCATGGGTATATGACTTTGCATATTACGCGGATATGGTATATGTCATCGATATGGTCTTCATTTTTTTTATATATATACATCAAGATTTAAATTCATCACATCATGTAAGCTCATATTCCTATTTGCATATTTAAAACTAAATTCAAGGTACTAAGTTAGTTTTAACACGTGTCTTTATCGAGAATTAAATTAATTTCAGTTAATCAACTTTGCCGAATAGAAAGCTTTATCCTTCAAATTAGATTGTCGAAATGCACCTTCAGTTTTTAAATTGCAGATAAGTTATATATATATATATATATATATATATATATATATATATATATATATAATAATAATAATAATAATAATAATAATTTTAGGAAAATAACGAGATTGCCGATAAATTAAAAGTGGGATTAAATATATATCTGTGTTTTAATTCATTTATAGTTTATTTTATTTTTATAAAATTTAATTATCGTAACGTGATTATGGATGAAAGTTAGAATTTTGATTATATTTCATTTATTATATAAATTTGATTAAATTATAGGCCATATAATTTTAAATTAAATTAAACAAAAGTAGGGTAAATTAGAGTTTGAAGCGGATATTTTATAGGCATCTAAACTAAGGTGACAAAATCTTATAATATGATATTAAGTTAAGGATCGAATGATAGCATCTCAAAAAAAAAAAGAAGAAGGGTATTTTGTTACGCGGACAGGGAGAATCACAAGGGTAGAGAAAATCAATATTCAAGTGTTTGTTAGTCATAAGTAGCTGAAAGCAATAAATCCTTTCTATCACTGCATATAGGAATAAAACATTTCTAGACAAGTTTATAAACTAACACTTTGATCGATGAAAACCTTGCATTCCACTCTAGATTTAGTAAGCATACATTACCTTGCATAGGACAAGGAGGTTGCGTTGCCACCCTCCTTGACCTCGGTACCAGTAAGACCTGCCTGCAGGTAAAATAGCAAAAAACTATACCCATATGCCAGCTCTAATCTTGCGAAAATTATATTTTGTCAGTCTGAAAATTTATCCACTCATGAATTTATTATTATGTATTCCAGGAAAAATTACCATGTTGAACACATACCAAAGGCGGCAACGCCAGCGAAATGCAGCGCCGCCACCTCCACCTTCACCATCGCCTTCACGACCATCCAGATCGCCGTCAACACCTGTTGCTCCGCCTGATCTCACTACTGTGATGAGCTCATTAGAAGCCATTATGGAAACCTTGAAAGGGTCGCAGTCGACCAAGAACAAGGAGGAGCGACGTCAGTCAGAGGAAATACATTCAGAAAGGCCGAAGGATTTTGATGACAAACCCCATAGAGAAGATATCTCACGGGAACTGCAAAAGATTAAACTCCCGGAATTCTCTGGAGGACGAGGTGGAGAGCATGCCGAAGCATGGTTGGAAGGGATGATCCGATGCTTTGCATTAAGAGAATATTCTTCAACTTCCAAAACAAAGATTGCTGTATTCCAACTCAGGGGGAATGCTCTGATTTGGTGGGGGAATATGGAAAAACAACTGCATCTGACATCAGATACCGTTCCTTGGGAATTGTTTGTGGACCGATTCCGTGCGAAATACTTACCGCCTTTCTTTCAAGAGCAGCAAGCCGGAGCCTTCCATACTCTAACCGAAGGGGGTAAAACCGTGGAAGAATACGAGATAAAGTTCATGGAACTTGTAAAATATGTTCCTTATCTAGACACGGATGAATGCCAAGCCGAGCGTTTTGTATTTGGGTTAAATCCTTGGATCAGAGCCATGGTAAGAATGTGGAAGCCACCGACGGTGGTGGAGGCAGTTGAATGTGCTCGTTATGCAGAAGAACATATGGGGATAAAAAGGGATTTCAGGCCAGCTGAATCAATACCGCAGGCCTTTACAGGAAAGACTCCCCGAAATTTATTCCAAGGAAATAACTCGAGACCACCTCCTTATGGTAACAGGTTTACCCCAAGAGGAGCGGGGGTAGGAGCTCCCAGGACCATAAACGCAATAGCTTCCAGGTCTTCAAACAGCAGTGCGTGGAGGTCTCGAGGAACTGGTAATCGAGGAAGGAATGGGAGAGGAAGCAGCACCAGGGGACAGAGTTCTTGGTCAGGGATTTCTCAGTCAAATGCAAAAGGACCAACCCGAGTGGACTCTTGGGGATGTGGAGGACCCCATCTTCGACGGGATTGTCCGGAGAACTCTCAGCGAACAGGAAAAGAACCGTCATTAGATGCTCAAAGCAATCACAGAATCCATGCTGTCGTCAACAACAACCAAGCAGCGCATCAATCCACGGTAGTGGAATCTTCAGGTACTATCAATGGAATAAAACTCAAAATCTTGTTTGACACTGGAGTTACTGATAGTTTTATTTCCTCTTATGCATTGAATAAATGTGGGTTGGCAGCCTGCAAACAAGACGATTTTAGATAGGTAGAAATGGCTTCAGGAGACCTTCAATCGGTAGAATTAAGTGTGGAAGATTGCAAGGTTGATCTAAGAGTCTGTTTGACCAAACTAAAAGTATATGTCACAGCCCTAGGTACTTATGACCTAGTGATAGGAATGGATTGGTTAGAATCTCATCGAGCATGGGTAGATTGTTCCGGGAAAACAATACTTTGCGTAAATGATATGGGTGAGACAATTCAAATTCAAGGTATTAAGAGAAAAGTATCCTTGCGTTTCATCTCAGCGATGCAAATGAAACGGTGTTTAAGGAAAGGTTGTCAGGTGTATGCCGTTCAAGAGGTAAGCAGAGAAAAAGGGTCTTCCTTAGATCAGTATCCGATTCTATCAGAATTTCCGGATGTTTTTCCAAAAGAACTACCTAGACTGCCTCCTAGGAGAGAGCTAGACCTCACCATTGAATTGAAACCTGGTACGGAACCTATATCTAAAACTCCTTACCGAATGACTGCCCCGGAACTTCAAGAGTTGCAAATACAACTCAAAGAACTGTTAGATGTAGGGCACATTTGACCCAGTGTTTCACCATGGGGTGCTCCTGTAATCTTTGTCAAGAAGAAAGATGGTTCATTACGACTGTGTGTGGACTATCGAGATTTGAACCGAGCCACGGTAAAGAATAGGTATCCGATGCCTCGCATTGACGACTTTTTCGATCAAATGAAGGGAGCTACAGTATTTTCAAAGATCGATCTGCAATCAGGTTATCATCAGCTCAGGATTAGCAAGAGCGATGTTTCTAAGACTGCATTCCGAACTCGTTTCGGGCATTATGAATTCATTGTGGTGCCATTTGGGTTGACCAATGCACCTGCAGTCTTCATGAACCTTATGAATAGCGTTCTCCGCAAATATCTTGACAAATTTGTATAAGTTTTCCTGGACGATATTCTCATTTAGTCTAAGAATGAGAAGGAGCATGAAGAGCATCTTCGAATAGTGTTATCTTGTCTTAGAGAGCACAATTATATGGAAAATTATCCAAATGCGCTTTCTTCCAGAAGGAAATCCATTACTTAGGTCATATCATATTAGGCGAAGGAATCTCTGTAGATCCTGAAAAGGTAAATACAATCAGGGAGTGGCCGATACCTAAGAATGCACATGAAGTACATAGTTTTATGGGTTTAGCAGGTTACTACCAACGGTTTGTGGAGGGATTCTCCAAAATTGCGAAACCAATCACAAATCTTCAGCGCAAGGGCATTAAGTATGAATGGACTGAGGAATGTGATAAAGCTTTTTCTGAACTTAAGCGATTATTGACTAGTGCACCGATTTTACGAGTACCGGATATGGATAAAGATTTTACTGTGTACTGACACATCTAAGCAAGGGTTAGGTGCAATTTTAATGCAGGAAGGAGGCGTAATAGCATATGCTTCGAGAAAATTAAAAACTCATGAAGAACTTTATGCTACGCATGATTTGGAGTTAGCCACGGTGGTCTTAGCTTTAAAGATGTGGAGACATTACTTGGTGGGGAGAAACTTTGTGCTTAAAAGTGACCACCAAAGTTTGCAGTATTTATTCACCCAGAGAGACTTGAATGCAAGACAAAGACGATGGAGTGAACTCCTAAGCGAATATGATTTTGCAATTTCATATATCAAAGGGAAGGAGAATGTGGTAGCAGATGCCTTAAGTAGAAGACCCCGAATATTCTCCCTCGTACCTATCAAGGTGAACTTGAGAAATCAAGTGCTTGAACATCTTGTAAGAGATAGTTGGTACTTAAAAGTAAGGTCGGGACTCGAAAGCAACCGTTCGAAGGAACGTAAGTTCGAAGGATATGATTTAGAAGAGGACGGAATTCTACGATTTCACGGAAGGATGTATATACCAGATAGTGGAGATCTCTGAAACACCATCTTGAAGGAAGCACACCGAGCAGTATATTGTGCACATCCTGGGGTAAAGAAGATGTATGCCGACACTAAGAGACTCTTCTTTTGGTCAGGCATGAAAAACGACATTGTCAAATTTGTCGCTAAGTGCCTTGAATGTCAGCAAGTAAAAGCTGATCATCGTCACCTAGTAAGTCTCTTACAACCATGACATCCCTATGACCAAATGGGAGATAATTTCTATGGATTTTATCGTTGGGTTGCCTCTTACGCAACAAAAGCATAATGCCATTCTGGTTGTAGTGGATAGATTAACAAAAAACGCCTATTTCATCCCAGTAAGAGATACTTATGAAGTAGCTGATGTAGCTAGGGTATTCATAAATGAAATCATCAGATTTCATGGAGTACCTAAGAAAATTATATCCGACAGAGATCCCCGGTTCACATCAAGGTTCTGGAATTGTATGCAGTCGGCGTTGGGAACTCAGTTAAATTTGAGTACTGCCTATCATCCTGAGACCGATGGACAGACAGAAAGGGTAAATCAAGTACTCGAGGATATGCTAAGGATGTATGTTATGGACCAACAGTCACGCTGGGAAAAGTACTTACCCTTGGTAGAATTTGCTTACAACAATAGATATCACAGTTCAATCGGGATGCCGCCATTTGAAGCATTATACGGAAGACCTTGCAGAACGCCGTTGAGTTGGGACAGGTTAGAAGATCGAATAATCGTCTGACCAAACTTGATCCAAGAGATGGAGGATCAGGTAAAACTGATTAGACAACGGTTAAAAGAGGCTCAGGATAGACAGAAAAGTTATGCGGACACTCACAGGACATATAGAAGCTATGTGGTAGGAGATCAAGTTTTCATCCGAATCATACCAAATAAGAGCACCATTCGGTTTGAGAGGGGGACAAAATTATCCCCCCGGTTTATAGGACCGTTTGAAGTCCTGGAAAAAGTTGGACCTGTCGCTTATCGTCTTGCACTGCCACCCCACTTGCACAAGATTCATAATGTATTTCATGTATCTGCCTTACGACACTATATTTCTGATAAATCTCATGACCTTCAATGGAAGGAACTGCAGGTATCGGACGAGGGAACCCTAACGGTCGAACCGTTACGTATTTTGGAACGTAGGGTTCGATAGCTCAGGAACCGCCGGATAGACCAAGTGAAAGTCCAGTGGGACAAGTATAGCCCTGGATCAACGACTTGGGAGGATGCTGAGACTTTCTGTCAGAATTACCCCAGCTTATGCTAAATTTTGAGAACTGAAAACTTTTATGTATATGACAGCACTATTTTGATACTTGACATTTTGAAACACTATGTAAATATGAGTTTTTACTTTGCTGGTACATGGATACCCATAAAGCTAGAATGCTACTTCACTCTACTGATACAGGATATATGCTGTTTGTTTAAGAATTCACTGGTGCATGGACACCGATATGCAAAAAGTCATTTAAGTTAATATTGCAAGAATGTGAAATCATAGATTAGACATTATAGACGAAAATATCTATCAATTTATTTCATTGCATTTCAAATATGATTCAAGAAAAAGAAATAAAAGAGTGACTACATTTTGAATATGAAAACATATGGGTATACAGATTGAAAATGGTAAAGAAATGCATCATAAATAGAACATGAATGAATGAAACAGAAACAACATCTGAAATGAAAATTTTTATTGAACATATGGATACCTATGTGAACAAATTTTCTTTTTATATATAAGTTCTAGGATTGATAGCATACATATCAAAGTATTTTGAATACGTAGAGGTTGTTATATGGGTAACAATTGGATATGAACAATATAGATGCATATGCTGTAATATGTGTACAAGTGTTTACATGGCAGATTATGTACCAGTGAGTATTATGCAGAAAAACAGATTACCGAAGCAATCTACGTGATGACAGATTTCCAAGAACAACTGAGACTCCTTGAGATCATACGATAGGGTGTTGGCCCTGGTCCTACTAGGAGGGGTGGAGGTGTTGCCCATTGTTTATCTTCCAATACCTGGAGTCATGGGAGGACTGTGCGAGTCACGCTCCCCTAGACGTGTGATGATGACTGTCGGATGCCTACAAGCAGATCAGGTCGACGTAATCGACTCTGATATCATTGAGGTCTATGAATGGATCAGTAAAACTGATGCCATGACATATTCCTGTAGATGATGGATAGGATGAGAGCGGAAGAGATTAGGAAGGATAAGATGATTTTAGAATAGTTTGGAGATTCGGTGAAGATGGAAAGTAACAATTAAATTACAGATACATATTTATTTAAACGAAAAATCAATCTTAAAATACAAGCTTTCTACAATCACCCTAAATCTTAAAAAAAAGAAAAAAAAAAGAAGAAGAAAAAAAAAAAGACCATAAACTTCGGGACGAAGTTTTCTGAAGGGAGGAAGTATGTAATGACCCATTCTCAAACTATATACAAAATGATATTAGCGTGTGAACGATATAGGCATCTAATAGCTACACCTGCCTATACCGCACACATCGCACTAGTACGCCTACCTACTAATATCAAGATTACATAAATTGCGAACTTAATATTAAGATTTCAGATGTATATCAAGTTCAACTAAGTATAAATTTTATGAAAAGAGGTAATAAAAGACATGAAATAATAAAGTTAAAACCTTAAGTTAAAAATGAGTATGCAATATTAAAGATTAATATTAAAAGAACATTAAATAAAGTCTCAAACTCTATAAATAAAATAACTATATAATCCCACCTTCATAAATGTATATTCGTGCTCACATTAATGTGGATCACCCACCATAAAAACATTTAATATGGACATAAGGATGGATAAAGCCTCGGGAGGTTAGAGGCAGTGGAGGAAGATTGTTTAAATTATATTTCTATCCAAATCTAATGAAAAGTATACCACCATAAATATAGAAAATATCACCATTAATAAGGGGAAGACCTCGGAGAAGAAGGGGCGGTGGAGGGAGCTTATTTAAGGGAGGTGATATGGAGGAGAAAGGAATGTTTTTTTTGGGAGGAAAGGAAACGAATTCTGCTGAAGTGAGGTTGAATTGTGAGATTGAATTGCCTAGGAGTCTCTGTTCTTATTGGAAATCTGGGCACGGGGGCAGAGGAGACATCCTCTGGGTCTGGGACTGTTCCCGGATTGGCTGGGAGGACTTGATTGATTCGGTAAACTGTTTATCTATCCACAACATCTGCATCACGGGAGGAGAGCCACCATCTAAAATCATCAACCGTGTTCCAGGTACTTCTGTTATGTATATAATTGTTTCTCAATTAAATTTCACTGTTTATTTCTGCTGATTTTCATTGAAATACCTTACTGCTGAATATATACTTAGTTTAATATTGGTTTTAAATTAAATTTCTGTGTATGGGATCTTACAACAACGTTCATTGTTTGACAAACATAGCATTTTCAGGTTAGGAAGATTTTGGAGGGCTTTAAATGATCTGCTCCAATGCTGTCATCACCATCCAACACCAGCACCCTGAGGTTTCGAAAGCTGAGAAATCCAATAAACATGTTCAGGGGGGGGGGGAGCGGCAGAAACCTACATTTATGTAACCAAAGGATTTCAAGATTTTCCATGTATTTCAGACACATGCCCTTTGGAATACTGCAGCAATGAAAAGACTGAGTCAGAAACTCCTACCCAGATTGTTGCATCTTCTAAAGTGTATGTTTCTGCAGACGGCATAGTAAACAGAGACAAGATAAATGCTGGTAGGGAGGGTCTGTAAAAAACATTTAACGTATGAAGTTCACCATTACCTGTTAGGCATTTTGTCTTCCAATGTGAGGATCATATTATTGTTGATAATACTAGAGATAGTGAGAAGGATAAACATTCAAAGGATGACACAAGTATGCCAGATTCAGGGACTCGAGGAGATAAAGAGAACTCTATGTTTGCAATCAGCAATGTTAAAGCCTCTGAGAAAATTATAGGACATGTGGATCAACATGCTGACACTAATAAAACACTCAAAGCAAGTGCAGCAGAAGTCGAAGGCTGGCAGTCCAAAAATAACATCTCCAGATTTGGAATAATTGTTAAGAGATTGCGTTGTGCATTTTATGTGGGATCAGTTAGAAACAGGTGTGACAAGTCAAAGATCTGCCCCAGATTTTCAGGCACCTCTCAGCAATAGAAGATCATCCTAAATTTAAAAGATTTCACTCTAGTTTCCAGCAATTTGAGTCTTTAACAATTATATTATTTCCAAGGCAGAGGATATCAGTGAACAATGGTCAAATTCCAGATTTAAAGGAGTTTTGACCAGCAACCTTAGCAACTTGAGACATGTTGCAGCCTGATCCAAATTTGGTTTATTTTAGAATATTAATTAGTTTTGATTCCTAGAAGGTAGTAACAGCTTGAGAATGTATTCGCTTATTTAAGTTATAATTTGTAATAGTCAAGAGGTTGGAGTGTTGGACATCAGAGATCGAGAGTATTGTAGCTTGTATTTCTCCATTTTCAGTAATCAAAGGAACCAGTTGCAACTATATTTTAGGAATTCTTGTGCAATAAATTTTTTGATGTTGTGTCTGTTGTATTATGGTTTTGTATGATTGTTATACATGCCATCTTTCCATCTTCCATTTCATCAACGATTTTCCATAAGGTTAACATACAAAATTCTTGCTTAAAAGCTCAGTTTTGTTTGGAAATATTGTTTTGTGTTTTTGTCTTTCAGATAGGTGAATTCATGGTTAACATGCTCACCAGGACCTCTCTACTTATTCAAACCCTACATTACATCAACTAAATTTCCCAAATCCATCATTAAGTTATTGCTACCTTGCTCCTATTTTTGGTTGTTCTGTTGTAACCCTTTGTTATTTCAAACCTAGCTACAGTAACTCCTTCCCTAATCTAGCATCATACCTTCAAAATTTCAAAACCATTGAGCATAATATCTAGCCTGAGACTTTGATTGATTTACAATCATCTCAATTGATTGAGAGATTTCACGGAGAGATCCCTCTAAGCCTAGTAGGGCTAGCTACTAGGTCAAAGCGGTTTGAGGTTACCTCATTCGATGTTAGGTCCTTATATTACTAGTATAGTCCCTTATTGTTGTTAGTGTAACCCCCTTATTGTTATTGTTGTACCCCTGTAACCCCAATATTGTTATTATTGTGCCCTTACATTATTATTGCTAGGTCGGCTAGGATTACATTGTGGCCCCATG
This sequence comes from Pinus albicaulis, assembly GCA_034641835.2. NCBI lineage: Eukaryota > Viridiplantae > Streptophyta > Pinopsida > Pinales > Pinaceae > Pinus > Pinus albicaulis. Next base: position 995,565,631 of record CM076581.1, read on the forward strand.
GACTCCTATATATAGAGAGGAGGTTTTGTCATTTGTATCATCCAAGAATTGTTCATTTATGTAATGTATTGGAGGTTGCCCCCTTGAAGTGGCTGATTTCTAAGGCATTGATCACTCTTTTCTTCTATTTTTGGAGCTAGTTTCATAACATTTGGTATCAGAGCTTTGGATTCTAGAGTTTCGCTGCTCCAAACAGGTCATCGTGGCATTTTCGTTATAACTTTTTTTCTACGAAGGTTCAGAAGCTAAAATTTTTAGAGTGCGAAGCCGAAATCCTGAGGAACATCGTTGCAAAATTTCAGAGTATCTCATCAAATGGAAGAACTTACCCATTGAAGATTCTACATGGGAGGATGAGAATTTTATACAGAAGCACCCGGAGCTACTCAAGCATTGAGGACAACACTTTTTTGAAGGAGAGGAGCATGTTAGGTCCTTATTACTAGTATAGTCCCTTATCGTTGTTAGTGTAACCCCCTTATTGTGCCATTGCTTGTACCCCCGTAACCTCCATATTGTTGTTTATCGTGCCCTTACATTATTATTGTTAGGTCCGTTAGGATTATATCAGGCCCCACTAGATTATATCAGGCCCCCCGGACTCCTATATATAAGAGAGGAGGTTTTATTGCTTGTATCATCCAAGAATTGTTCATTTATGTAATGTATTGGAGGTTTCCCCCTCGAAGTGGCTGATTTCTAAGGCGTTGATCTCTCTTTTCTTCTATTTTTGGAGCTAGTTTCATAACATTCGACCACCATTCTCAGCCTTGGGCGGTTGTTGGGGCTAACATGTGTAATGGAGGATAGTTTGAGATCATAAAACTTATAACTCTTTTGACAAGCCATAAACTCAAGTTTGCATGGGATACAATTGCCTATTAACTGGAATAAATTAATACATACAATTTTGACATGTAATCGTGACAATCTTAATATGCTTCTTAGTGGTGGTCAGGCCAAATTTGGTCCAATGTCTCTCTTAGAAGCTCTTTGCTATACATGGTTCTATCAAAATCTTTTGTTTATGCTTTCTAGGTTGATTTTCTGATACACATCCAGTATTGTCTTACACTCCTGTGAGTATTTGTTTTGAATGTTTGAATGAGACAAACATCAAATATTTGGAGACTCAAATCACTCGCTTTCATTGCGAGATCTATGGCTTTGCTGCAATCTCTTATTCTTGTTTCTCTGATAATGTTTTGTTTAAATGCTTCCTTGTACTTTAACTCTTGTTTCTAACTTCTAAACCCACATTTTGAAATTTTTAGATTTACAGGAAATAGATCCGTAATCAATATTCTTAGACTCACAAACCAAAATTACAATTCCTCAATATTTTGAACTAAAGCGAAAATATAAGCACAATGGAAATATTTCTTGAGCTGGGATGAATCCATGATGACAACTTGATTTGCAACTGGCTTCTCTAAAAGTTCTGTTGAAAAGTAGTTGTCATTGACGGCAACCCAAGCAGCACCAGACGATACCCTGCTTTTGTTGACCTAAATGACATGTCAATTCATGATGTTTCGAATAAGGATCATTCTCGATGGATTTTCCTTGCCGAGCTGATTCTGGTGGTATGTGGCACGTCATGAGAGCCTCCACGGTCTGGGAGTTGTGCTCGTTTGAAGATGAAGCCCCCATCTTGTGGTCATAAACCCCAAAGGTTAATAAGGTGGCAGTTCTTTTTTGGCCAAGTCAAAGGTCAAGTCATGTGACTCTTCTCCAACAAATTGAAAATTGCAAAAGGGTTATTCTCGAGGGCTTTCAAATCTATTTTAAAATTAAAAATCTAAAGGAGGGGTTTTGGTCCAAAAATGTATTTTGAACTTCAAGATTAAAAACCCTCAAAGGGGTTTTTCCCTCCACTCTTTTTAAATTTCAAATATTATTTCCCTCCAAAAATGCATCTCGGCTACTGTTGGCTTGAGGGGTCCTGACCCAGGTTCGGTAAGCAAGGTTTTCCAACAAACTCCTATACTATTGGCCCTTTCGGCAGTGACCTGCTTGCGCAGGTCAGAGTCTCACCCGAAGTAGTATGGGTGGGTGCTGGAACCAGGTTTCCACACCCTGAGAAAGGATGGGTAAGGCGAGCAGGGCTGCGCCCTGTTTCTGTAATTCCCAGATTACCTTGTTTTGTGTAGGGTTAATTATGTTTCTATTTGCATCCACGTGCACTAGATCTATAATTATATGCTTGTTATAACATCAACACAATAGTACATAAACAGAACATAATATATCTAGATCCAAGAACGCAGTAGACAGATCTTTCGCAGCTTAAGGGCAGAAAACACGTAATACAACAATTATCAGTAGTTCACATAAAAGTACTCACAGATTCAGATTCAATTCTCTAACAATCCTTCGCATTCATTCATTCATCAATCTTTCCTTACAATTCCCTTCCCAACCTGCGCACACAACAGCAGGGTCCGCACACAGCTGGAATAGGATCTCTGCGCACACAGCGAGCAGGAGTCCGTTCCCTAAAATCCAAACAGATAGCTTAAACCACAGATCGCATCAATAGCTCATCATTTCTTATCCTTTACAATACAAAATGCATCTCTATTTATAACAATCCAGCCTCGACTTTCCTATGGTTCGCAACCCATGGTTTTCGGACCTCTAGTTTACCATTTGACCCATTACAATGCGTTCGGGGCTTTTACCCACCCCAAAACCCCTTCGCTAAGCTAAATATAATAAAAAATATTCAAAATGGACCGGTTTCGCAGCTTGTAAGGAGACCCCGTTCCAACAGCTACCTCTTATGGAGACCTTTCAAAATCTATTTAAAGGGCTTGATTAGCCCTCCTAATTATTCACTTGAACGATCATTCTTTGAAGCTCTGAAATTACTATTTCGGTCCTGTGGAGTAATGATAAAATTAGACAAGGGGCAGGATTGTTATAGGGTTTTGGTAATGTTTTGGATAAGGTGTTTCTCTATTCAAATCTATGCAGGACCAACAAGGAGCTTGAAGGCCAAGGATCAAATTTTCGTTGGGGTTAAAGAAGCAGTGAACCTGTGACAAACTTCTATGAGATTTGGTCCCCATTAGGGTATCAAATTCAGAATTTTTCTGTGACTTTAGAGGCTAACAAAGAACTTTGAGTATATATATCTGAAGCATGGTTCATAGCAAGGGCTAATAGCCCTATATCCGCGGCCTAGATTACCAAATATTTGTGGTACATTTTGGGTATTTGACATATCAATCTCAGAAGATAACGTGACACCATTTAAGCCTTATTCTGGCCCCATCTAAGGCAACCTTTCTGAGCGTAAGGATTTCAATTATATGTCTCTGTGGCTCATCAAGAAATTGTGAAAAATAAAGAGAAATGTTGCTCTAGAATCCGCTTGGTCATGGTTATTAAATCTGTTGTTTTGTGAAGGTCATTTTTTGAAATTGGTTGCATTCAGCCCTCCAATTAGAGTTATTATATTCACCATCTGTGGTAGATGTAAGCCAAGGACCAGCAAAGATCCATGATTACAGGGTTTGAGTAAAAGGCTTGATTTTAGTTGTCTTTTGTGCGGAAATATTTTGACTTGTATTCTTTTGAGGTTTGATTGGTTTGGAGTCCTCTAAAAATTGTGGCCTTAGTATATTTGATGAGTAAAGGTCAACCTTCATTCTGTTGATTCAAGTATAAGAGATCTGCACAGACCTTTCAAAATCTATTTAAAGGCCTTGATTAGCCCTCCTAAGTATGCACTTGAACGATCATTGTTTGAAGCTCTGAAATTACTATTTCGGTCCTGTGGAGTAATGATAAAATCATATGAGGGGCAGGATTGTTAGAGGGTTTTGGTAATGTTTTGGATAAGGTGTTTCTCTATTCAAATCTATGCAGGACCAACAAGGAGCTTGAAGGCTAAGGACCAAATTTTCGTTGGGGTTAAAGAAGCAGCAAACCTGTGACAAACTTCTATGAGATTTGGTTCCCATTAGGGTATCAAATTCATAATTTTTCTGTGACCATAGAGGCTAACAAAGAACTTTGAGTATATATATCTGAAGCATGGTTCATAGCAAGGGCTAATAGCCCTATATCTGCGGCCTAGATTACCAAATATTTGTGGTACATTTTGGGTATTTGACATATCAATCTCAAAAGATAACGCGACACCATTTAAGCCTTATTCTGGCCCCATCTAAGGCAACCTTTCTGAGCGTAAGGATTTCAATTATATGTCTCCGTGGCTCATCAAGAAATTGTGAAAAATAAAGAGAAACGTTGCTCTAGAATCTGCTTGGTCATGGCTATTAAATCAGTTGTTTTGTGAAGGTCATATTTTGAAATTGGTTGCATTCAGCCCTCCAATTAGAGTTATTATATTCACCATTTGTGGTAGATGTAAGCCAAGGACCAGCAAAGATCCATGATTACAGGGCTTGAGTAAAAGGCTTGATACTAGTTGTCTTTTGTGCGGAAATATTATGACTTGTATTCTTCCGAGGTTTGATTGGTTTGGAGTCCTCTAAAAATTGTGGCCTTAGTATATTTGATGAGTAAAGGTCAACCTTCATTCTGTTGATTCAAGTATAAGAGATCTGCACAGACCTTTCATTGATTATCTTGTTGCTCTGCGTTACCATTATTAACATCATTCAGTATTGCAATACAAGCCAGCCTTGAACAAATTAAAGAGTGTAGCATGATTCACTATATGGTCCAAAGTTCGATGCAAAGAAAGGTATACTTCTATAATTGTGTTTGCCGCCAACCAAACTGAAGCCACTCAGGTATGATTGCTGCATTATTTAAAGTTTGTATGTGTGAAGAAGTTTATACTATTGAAGTTTTATGGTGCCTTGTTCAATGATGAACAGTTCAACTTGATATAGTAAGAATTTGTACAGTGGCAGATAGAATTTATGTTTATGGCACCATTTTACACATGTTGAAGAAATCTGTAACAAGGGCTATCATAACCAATGTTCCACCAAGTCCCCTGAAGGTGGGAGCGAGGGGGCGAGGGAGCGCGGGAGCGGCCTATGAAAAAGCTCCCTACCAATTTTCAGGAAACGTGGGGGGACGTCGGGGTCATAAAAATTATAAAATTTAATATTTATAATGTAACTATATTTTTGCAAGGAATGTATATACAATCATCATACACTTGCATCATGAAAGATAAATCATAAATGATAAAATTACAAATCGATGAATGATGAATCATATAATTGAAACAAATTTAAAAGTTAAAAGTTAAACATACATCATACAATCATGCATGTAAGTTTGTAAGTTTGTAACTATATAATCATTAATGTAACTACTAACAATGTACAATGAAAATAAAGTTTAAGATATCATATGACATATTATATCAAGATTCAAAATAGAGTTTAAACCGAAGTTTACAACTCAAGTCTGAAACATAAAACTTAAACGCAAATAAGTTATGTCTGAAACATAAAACATAAAACATAACATATGAATATCAAATGATATCATCATAATGATAAATGAGCATAAATGCTCAAGTTAATGCCCCACTAGTCTCTGCATCCAACTTCTACACGAATATATCAGCATCAACCATGTCACCATCTGAATCAAAATCACTTGGATTCTCAAATATGCTAAGTGGCACATCAACTTTTAACACGAAACCATAAACTAAAAGGGGCGGTGAGGGGACGTGAGGGGGCGTGAAGAGGGGTGTGAGGGGGCGTGAGGGGGCGTGAAAGGGGGTGTGCGGGGGCGTGAGGGGGCGTGAGGGAAACGTCCCCTAGAAGTCCCCAAGACCCCGAAGCGCGAGGGGGCGAGGAATCTAGACCCCTAGGTGGGGGGGCGAGACCCCGTGTAACACTGATCATAACTCACAACAAAGCTGTCTAAGTTTCATTATCAATTTAACTGTAGTAAGGGTTTTAGCACTCACTATATCATACCCACGTCTGAAAGAAGTCTGTTCTTTGACCTCTGTACTCAATTCTGAAAATTTTAGAGTCGCTTCTTGATGCCATGAACAATCAAGGGTTTTCCTAGTTAAAAGGAACAAAGGTGTATTTGTGTGTAATGTCTGGAGTAGAGGATTTGATTGCAGAAGCAGGGTTTCGTCATTACATTTTGTGCAACTGTGAGATTTGTAGATCTGTCTGTGCAACAATGCCACTGTCTTGCAACATATGGTTCATGTTGAGAAATGTAACTAGTTTTGGTCTTCATAATTGTTGTACTCATTTCAATATGTATCCTATGTAACAAACACAAAAAAGAAAAGAAAATTATTATTATTAAAGCATGGATTTCATGCTCATTATTGATGGTCTTTAGGTAAAATCATGTTCTTCGTGCTTCTAGGGTTTGTTACGTCTTAGGATTTATTTTCATGAGTCAAGGGAGTCAACATCATGTTCATAAGACCCTTCCCAGCAATTTGTAATTTAAAAAGAATTATTTTTGAGTCTAGAAAGTCTTGGAATCTCCAAGATTTCAAGTCGGCCCTGGGATCCTCAAGTTGGCCTAGAGGAGAGAATTCAACCCCTTGAGAAGGCTATAAAAAGAAGCAATTTGACCTCATTTGTACACACACTCACAAGTTCAATCTATCAAGGAAATAGTTTGATCTGTAGTTGGGAAGCTAGGAAAAGGAGAGCGAAGTTATAGGAGAAGCTGGGAGGACGAATTTTTTTTGTTTCTGGGCTCTATCTCTCTCACACGTGTGAAAGTTTAGGGTTTTTTGGGTTGCAGATACATGACAAAATTGCAGGATTGAGTTGCAGGAGGACGAAGTGCAAAATCTGTAGCTAGAAGAGGGAAAACCCTTGTCTAGACCTTGTTGACCTTGGAAGAATTTTTGAGCTCTAAGTAGGTCTCATAAGGAGGTTGTATTAGGGTTTCCATGAAGCTGCAAAGACGAAGTAGTTGGGCCAAAGTTGCAGGTCGAGTAACAATAGCTGAGAATTCGAAGTTGGTGGTCAAGTAGCAGTGTTGTTGTTGGTAGGTCAAAGTTGCAAGGAAGAAGCAATTTGGTACAAAATCAAGAAAGGATTTGAGGAAGGGCGGACTTGGTACTTGGAGAAGGACTTGGTCTAGGGATTGGGTCATTGTATCTCATTTGAAGCATATTCTAAGAAGACGAGTTTATGGGTTTTTCCCCTTGGAGGGGTTTTTCCTTTGTTGAGAGCCTACCTCTGTGTCCTCTTTTGTTGTTGTTGTTTCTTGATATTGTTTGATGAAAATATCAAACTAAAGAACATAAAGAAGATAACTAAAAATTCACAAGCAAGTATCAAGGATAAAGAAAATAAGATATAATAATTGCCACTTTACATTTTTTAACATGGTATTAGAGCTAAGGTGAGCAAGGAAGGAAACTGGAAGGACACTAGAAGAAGTTACATATCAAGGGAAAAGGAAGAGGAAACTCTCAAGTAAGATTCTAAAAAGGGAGGTCAAGGAAGGAAACCTTTGATCAAGAAAGAATTGTTTCTACATTGAAAGAAGATCAAGACTACATCTCACAAGAATGACATTGATCTTGTAAAAACAAGCTTACTTGGAAGGCATCAATCTTGGAAGCTGTTGGTGGAAGAAATATAGGGAAAATATTCCAAGGAAATCTCCTCAAGGATATTGAAGGCATCAAGGCTGTTGGAGACATCATCAAAATTAATCTTGATATTCAAGTAAGTATCATTCTGTCACATAATGGTTGAATCTTCAAGTCATGTAATTTATTTTTGCAAGAAGAGTAATAATCTCATTGGAGCAACAAATTATTTGATATGGAAGAAGAGGATTGACTCGATACTGACAAAACAATAAGTAATGGAATAAGTCACTAGGAAAATTATTGAACCTAGCAAAGAAAGGACACAATAACTAGCAAAGTACAAGAAATGGGAAGTAAGGGCACAAAGGATCATAACCGAATCAATTAAGGATTCTCTTGTTCCTTTTGTAGCAAATTTGAAGACTTCCAAAGCAATGTATGACAAGAGTGAATTTGTACTCTGTAACTACAATAGGTCAAAATATGTCTTGGCGGAACAAGCTATATAGAATGAAGAAATCGAACGATGAGGATATGACATCCTTCCTCATGAGAGTCTCTCAATTAAGAGACCAGTGACAAGTACTTGGGGAACCAATCACTGATTCAGAAGTAACCATACGTGTTCTAAATGCATTGCCACCAGAATGGAGCAACTTTGCAACAAGTATCTACTCCAAGAAAGAGTCAACTCTATTTGATGAGTTGTGGGAATAATGCATTCTAGAAGAGTCAAGGAACAGGGTCAAGGATGACATTGGATCTGATGAGCAAAGTCACGCCTTTCTAGTTTAAGTGAAGAAGACAAAGAAGGGAAAGTTTGTCAAGTCCATGAAGAAAGATATGTCCAAGATTCAATGCTTCAAGCGCCACGAGTTTGGACATTACAAGAGGGACTATCCAAATCAACAAAACAATAAGAGAAAGGATAGGAGTGAAGCTCATGTAGCCGAAGCTGTGGGAGAACTTGAGAAGAAGGCAAATAAGGAAGAAGTGGAGGATCTTTACTACTAAAGAAGGTTCACTTTATTCTACATTCCTTATGCATATTTTCTTTTAAAATGATATGTTTTAAGCATCATAGGATAGAAGCATATGATAGTAGCATGTTTGAAATTTATATGATTATGTTGCTTAGTAGAGATCATTCAGGATAGAATTTTAGGCCATTTTGCATAATGTCCATCCAAATATTATCTAGAATTATGCTAAAGGTTGTCATCTTGTTGAAATGGATCATCAAGATCCAAGAAGGACCATCATTTTGAATGTTCTTGGGAAAATCATCATGACAAGAGTAGTATGTATTCTATGTAATGTGGAAACATGCTGGTAAAAAGGGATGAAGGATTGCTATGGGTCAGAATAAAAACAACTTTTTGTAAAATATATGGATAGCTAGATGATTGGATAAAACATAGGAATGCATGTTGAATGTAAACTTTGGATAAGATTCATGTGTATGAGAATCTTGTGGAATAAAGTTGGTTATGAAAATATGCTTAAGTATTAACAATGCTGGAAAATAATAGAACTTGACTTATTGAAGAATGTATAAAATATTAGGATTTTCTCTAGAAGATGTATTTGATATTGATTAACATCTAGTATAATCTCCAGGAGAAAGGTTGTAACTTGGTAATTAAGTTCGATCCTTGGGCACTCTGATGCAAGAAGGAAATATCAAGTGCAGATGGTCGATGAGAATGTTGATGGAATGAGAACGTCACCGTGGTAAGGTAAATCTATTTTTTAGTTTGGTTATTTGGCTAATATATTACTTTGCTACCAGGAAAAGGATGTTGCAGGAATGCATGATGACAGTTGAGGCAAGTTCAAATGTATGGATGAGGAATTTTTGAGGAAAGCTCAATCTCTGGTGCCTGGCAACGATAAAGTGAAGATAAGTCCATTTTGGGATTGAAAGGGTAGCTGTGCGAGAAGATAACTTGAAGGTCAAAGAAGATCACTTTCATGAGGAAGCTATGATCATTAGGAAGACTCAAATGCAATACCTTGATGTCAAAGATAAAAAGTGATTAGCAAGAAAGATGAATTGGATCCTGTCACGAAGAGTGGAGATGGTTTCATGATACCTCGAAAGGAAGCAAGCTCGATGCAAGAGATGCAAAGGAAAGAGGGAGCCATGTAGCTATGAAGAACAAGTCGCTGATACTTTGATAAAGATAAGCTGTGAGGCTTGTGGTGTTGAATTCTTAGATAAGGAAGAAACTCTAGAATATCCTCTGGTTTTGAGAAGAACAAAAAGAAGTCTCCTTGAATAGGAGCAGTGATCTATTCTCAAGAATAAAGGAGAATAGGGATGTACTCTCGGTTTGAGAGGGAGTGATGGTAGATATCACATGTGCATTCTCTTGTTCAGGTGATGAAGAGAGAATGATTGAGGATTGGATAAGCATTTGTGGTTTCCTTGAGGATATAATTTCTAAGAAAGGGAAGGGACCGACACTCTTTGAGGATGGGACAAGAATCCAATAGAAGAGTGGTCAAAGAGGACCGATATTCTTTGAGGACTCAGGTATAGAGATCCAAGATAAGAATAGTCCTAAAAGGACATACCTTGTGGACATTTGGATGGGGTATGTACCTTAGAGAGGTAGTGCGTTACCCCACCTAAATCCTCCCAAAATAATGCTCTTGAATAAAGAAAAGCTTGTCTAGTTAGGCCTCAGGGATAGTGCTGGTCATGATGATGATGTTTACAATATGGCTTATCAATCCGACTCTTCTTGAGAACTCTTCAATTTGAGATGTGATGTGGTACTAGTTGTACAATTATGAATACCTCCCTAGTTAAGAGGGAGTGTTGAGAAATGTAACTAGTTTCGGTCTTCATAATTGTTGTACTCATTTCAATATGTATCCTATGTAACAAACAAGAAAAAGAAAAGAAAATTATTATTATCAAAGCATGGGTTCCATGCTCATTATTGATTGTCTTTTAGGTAAAAGCATGTTCTTCGTGCTTCTAGGGTTTGTTAGGTCTTAAGATTTATTATCATGAGTCAAAGGAGCCAACATTATGTTCATAAGACCCTTTTAGCCAATTTGTAATAGTAAAAATAGTTATTTTTGAGTCTAGAAAGTCTTGGAATCTCCAAGAATACAAGTTGGCCCTGGGATCCTCAAGTCGGCCTAAAGGAGGGAATTCGACCCCTTGAGAAGGCTATAAAAGGAGATAGTTCGACCTCAGTTGTACACACACACTCACAAGTTCGATCTATCAAGGAAAGAATTTGATATATAGCTGGGAAGCTTGGAAAAGGAGAGCGAAGTTATAGGAGAAGTTGGGAGGATGATTTTTTTTTTGTTTCTAGGTGGCTATCTCTCTCACATGTGTGAAAGTTTAGGATTTTCTTGGTTGCAAAAACATGACGAAATTGCAGGATCGAGTTGCAGGAGGACGAAGTGAAGAATTTGTAGCTGGAAGAGGGAAAACCTTTGTCTAGACCTTGTTGACCTTGGAAGAGTTGTCTTGCTCTAAGTATGTCTCATAAGGAGGCTATATTAGGGTTTCCAAGAAGCTGCAAAGATGAAGTAGCTGGGCCAAAGTTGCAGGTCGAGTAACCGTAGCTGGGAAGTCGAAGTTGCTGGTCAAGTAGCAGTGCTGTAGCTGGTAGGTCGAAGTTGCAAGGAAGAAGCAGTTTGGTACAAAATCAAGAGAGGATTTGAGGAAGGGTTGAATTGGTACTTGGAGAAGGACTTGGGTCTAGGGATTGGGTCATTGTATCTCATTTGAATCAGATTCTAAGAAGAAGAGTTTCTGGGTTTTCCCCTTGGAGGGGTTTTTCCCTTGCTGATAGCCTACAATGGTGTCCTCTTTTGTTGTTGTTGTATCTTGATATTGTTTGATGAAAAGATCTAACTAAAGAACATAAAGAAGATAACTAAAAATTCACAAGCAAGTATCAAGGATAAAGAAAATAATATATAATCGCTGCCACTTTACATTTTCTAACATGGTATCAGAGCTAAGGTGAGAAAGGAAGGCAGCTCAAAGGACACTAGAAGAAGTTACATATCAAGGGAAAAGGAAGAGGAAACTCTCAAGTAAGAATTTCAAGAAGGACACTGCGGAAGGAAACATTTGATCAAGAAAGAAGGGTTTCTACATCAAAAGAAGATCAATACTACATCTCACAAGAAGGGAATTGATCTCTTAAAAAGAAGCTTAATTGGAAGGCATAAATATTGGAAGCTATTGGTGGAAGAATCCTAGGGAAAATCTTTCAAGGAAGCCTCCTCAAGGATCTTGAAGGCATCAAGATGGTTGGAGACATCATTAAAGGAATCTTGATATTCAAGTAAGTATCATTCTATCACATAATGGTTGAATCTTGAAGTCATGTAAGTTCTTTTTGCAAGGAGAGAAATAAGATCATTGGGGCATCAAATTATTTGGCATGGAAGAATAGGATTGACTTGATACTGATAGAACAAGAAGTAATGGAATATGTCACTGTGGAATTCACTGAACTTAGCAAAGAAAGGACACAAGAAAAGGGAAGCAAGGGCACAAAGGATCATAATCGAATCAATCAAGGATTCTCTTGTTCCTTTTGTAGAAAATTTGAAGACCTCCAAAGCAATGCATGACAAGGTAGCGAATTTGTACTCTGTAACTACAACATGTCAAAAGATGTCTTTGTGGAACAAGATATATAGAATGAAGAAACTAAAGGATGCGGATATGGAATCCTTCCTCATGAGAGTCTCTCAGTTAAGAAACCATTGGCAAGGAGTTGGGGAACCGATCACTTATTCAGAGGTAACCAAATGTGTTCTAAATGCATTGCCACTGGAATGGAGCAACTTCGCTACAAGCATCTGTGAAAAATTTCTTAACACAGAAACCCTACTGCAGATTATTGATTTACTTCTCCTACTTGTTTATTATACACAAGTTATTTAATTGAAATATTCATAAAGACATCAAAGTAAACAAAATCTGCAGCCTACACATATACAGATCATTTACTGAAACATAGCACACATATGACAAAGGACACACATGATTTTTCGGACAAATGTCCTCGGGAAAACCCAATGTGGGAAAACTGGTGTAGTAGCTCTTTGAGGATTTTATTATTAAGCAAAATCTGAATACATCTAGGGCACCAATAGTGGTTTGCCCCACAGATAAATTTCACGGCAGTTTGTACCTTATCACTCGAAGACAAAAAATATGGTTGATTCAAACCCTTCAGGAATTATTGAATACAAGCCCTTTCTGGCCCACTGGAACCCTCAATGCAGCTCTTCCTGAAACTGCGTCAGACCCTCTAGCCCAACACAGCTTGCCCTTGTGTCACTCAGAAGGCCTTTGTGCTGCCTCTGCGTCACCCAGAAGGGTTTGCATCACCCTTTGCGTGGTCTCTGCGTCAGCTTGGCTGGGCTGCGTCCCTCCTGCTGGCCTCTTCGCTGCCTGGTACAGTACTGCCTCTTTGATGTATGTATTCTCGGCCTCAGAACATAACATACCTTGTCAATCTACCCCTCACTAGCATTGCAAGCTCACTCGAAAATTCTCAGCAAACCGTGCCTGAGAATTTTGACTTAGCTCAAGTGCTGCTATTCTGTGTGTGTTCTCCAACTGACCCCAAGCTTTCCTTTAATACTTTTCTCGTTGACAAATCAACGACCGTGATTTAATCTCTAATAAATGACTAAGATTAGACAAAGCTTGATCCAGGTCACTTAGAACATTCTCACCACATGTGTAAATTAATTCACTTTAATTTTTCAATTTCCCTAAGTTAGACTTAGGATCCCCATTAAAAAAATTAATTATTTGAATAACTTTTACACTGGGTGGAATTTCTCCAAACAATTTCTGGGTATTGGAGATCTCATGTGTTCTAGCCCCTCCACAAAGTTTCGGAGCTAGAGCACATCCAATGCTACTCAAAATCTCAACAATTCCTTTCGCGAGGAATGTGCTCTAGCAACACTTCACCATTGAAGCATCACTCTGATCTTTGGCATTGGTCCCCTGCGCTGCTGATGCTTGGCCTGTTGCCCTCCATCCACTGCACTGCTGCCCTCTGTATTGCTGCCCATGACTCTGCCACAATCACTACCACATCTGTATTACAACTCCCTCTCAAATTGCTGTATCATGCTGCTTATAGCACTGCTACTTCTAACTGTTGCACTGCAACTCAGTTGCTGAGAAGTAAGCAACTAAAGGACAACCACCCAACAATTGACAGAGAAGTCAGTCTGACTACATCTCATTACTAAAGCACCCTCTGCTTCTACTCTATGTTGTCTCTCTAGATGCTCTGCATTGTTGTTGCTCTACATTGTGTAAGCACTGCTCCTCTGCGCTGCTAAAGTCCCATTAGCCTGTGCTCTACTGCTTCGATGCTGCTGCTGCCACTGCACTGCACTGCTCTACTTTCTAGCGTCCCAGCTCTGCCTCTGCTTCTCCATGATCTTCTGCACCCACTGACTCTAGTCATCTTGCTACTACTATTTTAAGGCTCCTGTAGCTCATATGCGATCCAAGAGTTTGGGCACCTCAAGGATTCTCGCCTTCTCCATCTGTAGCTGATCTACAGATCTATGTCGCCCCACCTCTTTCTTGAGGTACATGAGCACTCATGACCACATCATATTTGCTGCCATTGTCCCCTTTCGCTGCTGCTGCCTTGGAATCAAAAACTTCCTTGTCCTTCCTCTTAGGACAAGTGCTGGCGAAGTGTCCCAATTCGCCACATCTGAAGCAGCGGACCTTGGATAGGTCCCTTTTCTTCTTCCCTTGCTGCCGCTGTGCCTTAGATGCTAGGGATACATCTCCCCCCTCCTCCTTCTTTATCTTGACTCCTCCACTACTGAATTCCCTCTTGGTCACCCTCCGGATCTCCTCCTACAGAAGGATTGCCCACATGTCTCCCCAATTTGGGAGTTGTGCCATGCCCAAGATACTTTGGACAAAGGTCTCCCATTCATTGGTGACTGCATTGAGGGCAGTCCTTACCATGAGTCCATCATCCAGAGTTGCCCCCATGGCAATGAACTGGTCTCGGATAGCCTGTAATCTGAAGATGAAGGAATCGATCTCCTCTTCCTTGTGCAATTGGAACATCTGCATCTGATTCTCTAGAAGCATCTTCCGCTGGACGGAGCTACCTTGATACAGCGTGGTTAGAGCTGTCCACACTTCATTTGTCTTCTTCTTCTTAGCAATGTGTGGGACCACATGATCCTTTACTCCATCCATGATCAAGCGCTTAGCTTGCGCTTGGTTTTCTTTGAACTTCTTCAAAGCATCTGCATCGGTCAGCACAGCTAGGACATTCTCTGCGTGGTGTCTAACACTGTACTCCTCCAGGACTGTCAGGATTCTAGCTTTCAAGATTGCAAAATTAGACACACCATCTAACCTATCCTGATCTCTCAGTCCGTATGGGGCCATATCTGCTCAAACAGTCGAAACATATGGTCTTCTCTCTTCTCCTGCTGTTGCACTCAACAGGAGACCGGATCTGGGTTTCTTGGCGATAGAAACCCTCTAGAGAATCTGCTCCTGACAAATGATTTTCCTCCCAGATATCCTATGCCAATTATGTTGAATCAACCCTCTATGATCACCCTCCTGATCGAAACTCAGATTTCTTGGCAAGAAAATCTGTTGAGGGATTGTTTCCCCTTACTTTTTCAACTTTGCTAGGCATTGTTCTGTACCGACAAAACCGATGCCCCACCAACAACTTTGAAGATCGAAAACTGCACTTTCATGTAGAAATTTAGTTCCTAAACCCGGTTTTCAGTTTCTCCTTATTTCACCCATAAAGTTAAATGCCCATTCCCATAGCTATACATTCAACAAGCTGGAAAAATAAATATTTTCTGAAAACAAAAATTTTGAAAATTTCACAGTGCTGAAAATGCAGAAATAAAAACTCAGAAAAATAAATCAACCACACACAGAAAATAGACACGCTGATTTTTGGTCAACTTTACCCTGGAAAACCCCCCTACAACTCTTGGGGAAAACCAGTTCGAAAGCTCTTCTTATTTCTGATACATAACTTTTACAAAGACGTGAAATGTACAGGAAAAATTCTAGCAAAAAATGTACAGACTTATCTTGTTTTTCGTGCTTGCCTTCGCCTTGGAAAACGTGCCAAAACAACAAAATGTTCAAAACAAAAATTTATTATAGCATTTAATAGCCTTGAAAATCGTGCCCTATACTTAGTTGTACGAAGTGTACGGACTGTACAGAAAAGTACAACAGAACTGCCTCCTCGAAATTTGTGCTTTCTACCTCGAAAACTGTGCCCAACAAACTCAGAATCCATGCCTTTAGCTTGTTGTACCTTCACCTCGATTTTTGTGCTGTCCCTCTCCTCGAAAACCGTGCCTCAAGCTGTTGTACGGACTGTTGCCTCAAAAACTGTGTTGCTGTACAAACTTGCTGCCTCAAAAATCGTGCAGCCTCTTGCTGCCTCAAAAAATGTGCAACCTCTTGCTGCTGTATAGACTGCTGAACTCTTTCTCTCCTTCACCTTTTCAAGCTCAGAAATTCTCCAGCTCTCTCTCCTCCTTTCAATCTGCTCATGAAAGAATGAATGATCTTTTCTCTCCTTTTGCTCCTTTAACCTAACCCTAAGTGACTTTTGGGGAATCCCTAAATCCAATGGCTGAGATAGCTTTAGATCTAGGGCTGAGATTAAATGCTCATTTAAATCTCACTTTCTATTTTTTAATTCACCCCACTTTAATAATGACCCTCTTAGTCATTTATTTCCAAAGTCACTTTTCCCTTTCTAATTTCACATTGACTTTATTAAAGTCACTTTAAAATTAGACTTAGTAACTTTATCACTTAAAGTCACTTCTAAATTAGATTTGACTTTATAACTTTATAAAGTCACTTTAGGAGAAAAATTAAATTCTTTTGGACACTTTTCCCTAGGCCAAAGATCAAACCCTTAGGGAACCACTTGTCCTCCGGTAACCAAATTTCAACATTTTAGCCATGACAATCAGCACAACGTCACTCCCTTTTGGACTGTGTCACCCTCTTGGTGCTGCGTCACCATTTGCGTGAGCATACTGGCTCTTTGTCACTCTTCAGGTACTGCATCGGCCTCTGTGTGAGCAGACTAGCTTTGCATCACCTTCCTGGTGCTGTGTTAGCCTCTACGTGAGCAGACTGACTCTGCGTCACCCTTGTAGGGTCTGTGCTGTCCCTCTTGTGTTGCGTTGCCTTCTTCTGGATCTGTGCTGCTTCAGCTGCCCTTCCTGCAGCAAAAAATCTTCAACCCTTTGCTGATGGCTTCAGGTACCCTTCCCACAGCAAAAAAATCTTCAACCCCTTGCTGATGGCTTTAGCTTGATCTGCAATCGCTCTGATACCATGTGAAAATTTATGAGCATAGAAACCCTACTGCAAAATATTGATCTACTTCTCCTACTTGTTTATTATACACAAGTTATTTAATTGAAATATTCAGAAAAGCATCAAAGTAACCACAATTTGCAACCTACATATATACTGATCATTTACTGAAACATAGCGCACACATGACAAAGGACACACATGATTTTTTGGACAAATGTCCCTGGAAAAACCCAATGCGGGGAAACTGGTGCAACAACTCTTTGAGGGTTTTATTTTTATTTTTAGATCTAGGGTAATCGGTAACTGGTGAGAGTTGCCTGAGCAAGGCCCGAGTTCAAATCCAACTGGCTGCCACTATAAACCTAGGCTAGGTGCAACAGCCTGCAAGCCGCACTCGCAGAATATAAATATAAATATTTCTCTTCGAGGGTTTTATTATTAAGCAGAATATAAATACATCTAGGGCACCTGTAGTGGTTTGCCCCATAGAGAAATTTCACGATAGTTTATACCTTACCTCTTAGAGAAAAAAAATATGGTTGATTCAAACCCTTCATGAATTACTGAATACGAGCCCTTTTTGGCCCATCGGAACCCTCAGTGCAGCTCTTCTTGCAACTGCGTCAGCCCCTCTAGCTTAGTGCAGCCTCTACGCAACACAGGATGCCCCTGCGTCACTCTGAAGGCCTTTGCGTTGCCTCTGCGTCACCCTATGCGTGGTCTCTGCGTCAACTTGGCTGGGCTGTGTCCCTCCTGGTAAGGTACTGCCTCTCCGATGTATGTATTCTCGGCCTCAGATCAGAACATCCCTTGCTGATCTGCCCCTCACTAGCACTGCAAGCTCACATCGAAAATTCTCAACAAACCGCGCCCCAAAATTTTGACTTAGCTCAAATGCTGCTACTCTGTGTGTGTTCTCCAACCGATCCTAAGCTTTCATTTAATAATTTTCTCGTTGAAAAATCAACGACAGTGATCTAATCTCTAATAAATGGCTAATATTAGAGAAAGCTTGATCTACGTCAGTTAGAAAATTCTCACCACATGTGTAAATTAATTCACTTTAATTTTTCAATTTCCCTCAGTTAGAATTAGGGTCCTCATTAAAAAATTTAATTATTTGAATAACTTTTACATTGGGTGGAATTTTTCCAAACGATTTCTGGGTCTTGGAGATCTCATGTGTTTTAGCCCCTCCAAAAAGTTTCGGAGCTAGCGCACATCCAATGCTATTCAAAATCTCAACAGTATCTACTCTAAGAAAGATTCAACTCTCTTTGATGAGTTGTGGGCACAATGCATTCTAGAAGAATCAAGGATGACATTAGATTTGATGAGCAAACTCAAGCCCTTCTAGCCTGAGTGAAGAATATGAACAAGGGAAACTTTGACAAGTCTAAGAAGAAAGATATGTCCAAGATTCAATGCTTCAAGTGCCATGAGTTGGACATTACAAGAGGGATTGTCCAAATCAAAAAAACAATAAGAGAAAGGATAGGAGAGAAGCTCATGGAGCCGAAGCTGTGGGATAACCCGAGAAGATGGCAAAGAAGGAAGAAGTGAAGCTCATGTAGCCAAAGCTGCGGGATAACTTGAGAAGAAGGCAACGAAGGAAGAAGTGAAGGATCTTTACTACTAAAGAAGGTTCACTATCTTCTAGGTTCCTTATGAATATTTTCTTTTTATATGATATGTTTTAAGCATCATAGGATAGAAGCATATAATAGTAGCATGTTTGGAATTTATATGATTATGTTGTTTAGTAGAGATCATTTAGGATAGAATTTTAGACCATTTTGCATAATGTTCATCCAAATATTATCTAACATTATGCTAAAGGTTGTCTTCTTGCTGAAATGGATCTTCAAGATACAAGAAGGACCACCATTTTGAATATTCTTGGGAAAAGAATCATGACAAGAATAATATGTATTCTATGTAATGTGGAAGCATGTTGGTAAAAAGGGATGAAGGATTGCAATGGGTCAGGATAATTTTTTTTTTAAATATATGGATAGCTAGATGATTGGATAAAGCACAAGAATGCATGTTGAATGTAAACTTTGGATAAGATTCATGTGCATGAGAATCTTTTGGAATTAAGTTGGTTATGAAAATTTTCTCAAGTATTGGAAATGCTGGAAAAGAATAGAACTTGACTTACTGAAGAATGTATAAAATATTAGGACTTTCTGTACAATATGTATTTGATATTGATTAGCATCTAGTATAATCTCCGGGAGAAAAGTTGTAACTTGGTAATCAAGTTTGATCCTTGGGCACTCTGAGGTAAGAAGGAAATATAAAGTGGAGATGGTCGATGAGAATGCTGATGGAATGAGAAGGTCAACATGGTAAGGCAAGTCAATTTTTTAGTTTGGTTATTTGGCTAACACATTAATTTGCTACTAGGAAAAGGATGTTGCAGGAATGCATGATGACCATTGAGGCAAGTTCAACAGTATGGATGAAGAATGTTGAAGAAAGCTCAATATCTGATGCCTGGCAATTATAAAGTCAAGATAGGTCCATCTTGGGATTGAAAGGGTAGTTGTGCGAGAAGATAACTTGAAGGTCAAAGAAGATCACTTCATGAGGAAGCTATGATTATTGGGAAGGCTCAAATACAACGCCTTGTTGCCAAAGATAAAAATCGATGAGCAAGAAAGAAGACCTGGATCTTGTCACGAAGAGTGGAGATGGTTCCATGATACCTCAAAAGGAAGCAAGCTCGATGCAAGAGATGTGAAGGAAAAAGGGAGCCATGTAGCTATGAAGAACAAGTAGCTGATACTCTGATATAGACAAGCTACGAGCCTTGTGGTGTTGACTTCTTAGATAAGAAAGAAAATCTAGAATCTCCTCTAGTTTTGAGAGGAAGAAAAATGTAATATTCCTATTTAGCTTTCAGCTAGTTGGAATATTAATTTTTGTTTTTGTCATTCAGATAGATGAATAAGAGGGTAGGGAGACCCATAAATATCCTTAGTAGGAATAAAACCGCCTCTAATGTGAATGTGGATCATCTTATCAGCTGGATAAAGCTCTCTTATGTGTGAATAGAGGTTGAAGTATGTGGATGGGGTCAAGTTTGATCAAATCAACAACGTTGGTATGGAGAGAGTGGAGAGTTATTGAGGGACATCGCAGCGTTAGTGGGAGGGAGTCCCCATGATAGTAGCATCTTTAATGTGTGGGACCAAGGGTGAGAAGGCTCACAAAGCATATAAGGAATGGGGATGGCAGCCATAAAGGGCATTCTGAATATTGTTTATGTCTCGGTCTTTTATGACTTTCTGCACACTTCAGCTGTTTAGCGGAGTCTACTGTGCTATTTAGCACAAGGGTGTTTCCAAGCAGAAATCCCACCCTCATTCTCGGGGGACTTCAAGTGCCCACTCAGGAGAGGTTCATTGAGGTGCATTTCCACCATCCGACATCAAGCCAAGCTTCAACCATTATCCACAGTGCAGTCTCCTTCAGGATTGTGTTGTTTTGCAGGGCAGTAGCAGTGGAGGATTGATAGATCCATTTTATGAGCTTGTTTTCCAGTGAGGGGAGCAACCCTTCCTCAGGGAAGCTACCAAGGAGGGTCCTTGAGCATTATTTTGTCATATAGCATCAAGCCAAGTTTCTGCCATCACCTACAGCGCAGTCTCCTTAAGAAATTGCGTTATTTTGCATGGCAGTTAAAGTAGAGGGCTTAGTGCCTCAGTTTGAGAGTTAGATTTCCATTGAGGGTAGCAGCCCTTCATCTCGGAGATCTATTGGAGGAGTATCAACCATTTCTATATCAGATCAACAACCTCCTATCAGTTATCCTGTTGCAGAGCATTATTCAGCCCTAGGGCTGCGTTTTGGCATTTCGTATTTTGTGTATTTCCGGAAACCCTTTCTGGGTTGTCTTGGAATTGTGCTAGAAGGCCTAGATATTTGATCCCAAAATTTTCTAAGCACTATATCAATAGATCCATGTACTTTCATTTACAGCAACAATTATCCCCAACAAAAACTACGTTGTCTTAGCCTCCAACATTCTTATATAGCAGCTGTTCTTCATGTTTTATGTACTAGGTTCTTAGAGGCTTGTTTTGTCTAGCTTGAGTGTCTTTTTCTTCAAGATTTTGTACACATTTCCTGCTATAATGTCTAATATAATGGCTTCATGATCTGCTCTCATTTGATGTGTTGATATTTCACTGCAATTTCCAGTTATATGTTCTACATTCCTGTTTTTCCTAATTTGGAATATTATAGTGGTATCAGAGCATAATCTTGGCTCAACCTGTGTAGTACAACAACTATGTCATAAGAAGAAGAAGAGCCTATCACAGAAAGGGGAAAGCAGTATCTTAATAGATATCGGGGATATGATTATACAGATCTCAAAGGAGACAAAGGCAAAACTCCGATATTAAGTGGATGACAAGGAGTTTCCCAAAGCTTCTTCTCCAAATTGTGTAGGATATTGCCCGAGAAATGAAGGAGACGAGGATGGAGAAATATAAAGAGTCCCCTAGAGGGTTTCTACATGGAGAAAGCTTCGACATTTCACATCACTGGTATGAACAACCAGTAAGGCAACAAGTTGCCCAACGCTCCACTATGCCTACATTCCTAGTAGTGGGAAATGGAGGTGGAGGGCCCCAAGAGACTCTTGAAGACTATTTTCTAGAGTATGAGTCTCAATCTCAGACATTCAAAGATAACCTGGCTTTCAGGAGTTTTGTCAGATCAAGGACAACAGGAAACCCCGAAACAACAATAGAAGTGGAGGATTGATGTAGAATAATGATCTACAATGGATTATGGGTAGATTCTTTTTGCCTGCTTTTGATGGGTCATCCAAGTGCACAACCAAGTCTTGGGTGGAGAAGCTAGACATATACTTCTAGCTGAAGCAAGTATTGGAGATGGAAGCCATCAAAATAGCAACGCTGCACCTTGAAGGTGAGACACATGATTGGTGGTCTCATGGTCTTTCTACATTGGGGCATGCCAATGTGACTGCATATTCAAAGTTAACTCGAAGGTTAGTAGAGAGGTTTGATCGAAGAGATCCAGAGGCAACTTTTATTGAGCTAGCCAAGCTTAAGCAGTCAGGTAATCTAGAGACCTATATCTCTGAATTTCTAAAACTTTCTGTCATGGTTCCAGATTTATCTGCAGCTAGGAGGGTTTATATGTTCATTGATGGGCTAGCAGAGCCTCTGCATGGGTTGGTTAAATCCACTAAACCAACTACACTCCAAGATGCTATTGAGAGGGCTAGAGATTTACAGGATGCCTTACCAAGAGCAAGAGCTCCATTTCAGCGAAGACCACCCTTTCAGTCGAAGGGGAAAGATGTGAAGGTTTTGTTAGCCATCCATAATTTTGACATATTCAAAGATGGCTAAAACAAATCTATGGCCTTCAAGAAACAAATTTCAAGTAAATCTGTGAGTTCTTGAAGTCCTGCCATGTTCATTATCCAAAGAACCCATCTCACTAATATCTTCACCTCAAAATCCTGTTTTTTTCCAGAGAGAAAACTGTTTTTCATGGCCTCATCTCCATCATTTCATTCCTCCATTTCTTCTTCACAATTCCCTCCATATCACTCATTTTTTCCCCTTTGCTTATCCTTCATTTCTTCTGAAGAATCCCTTTATTTACCTTTCATTTCCATTAAAAGGCTATCAAAACCCATTTAGACCATTTATTTTTCTTTTACTTGGTCTAATTTGGCCTTTTTAACCCTACCGAAACCCTTAAAAGGCCACATAAAACCTTCATTTTGGCCTCAAAATGCTCATTTTATCACATAGGCCTCAAGCGCCTTCGGCTTAAGCCCTAGCCCCTTTTTCCATCATAAGACCACACCCTGTGACCAAGCACTAAGACCCATTGGCTATCGCATACCGCAGCCTCTCGATTCTGCTTTACCCCATCGATGTCGCACCCCTGATAGACATTCCGCCGATGGAATCCTAACCGTTGATCTGCTTCCATCCGACGGTTCGCGCTCCATCGGCCATTGCAATCTTCCATTCTGCCTTCCATTCTCTCCGCAATGTGCATCCCGCCGAAAAGATCCTGACCATCGATCCTCAAGATCCGACGGCTATTTGGGCTCCACCCTTTCTCGACCCCTCATCCACCATCTGCCCCCCGGAATCAATCCTAACCGTTGATCATAATCGATCAACGACCCGCACTTAACCCGATCCATTTCACCCCGCTGATTAAAACCTTTCGCTACACGACAAAGGCTGACATCACCGTTAGGACCCACCATCCTCCTCCCATGCATCTTTTCTCCCCCCACGCTAAACATCCACCGTAGATCTGTAGCTCGCAAATCGAATGGTCGACGCATCGTTTCGTGCCCATTCCACCCACACCCCCGCAGCGTGCAATTTGAATGCGAAATGGGCGGTTTTAGGGGGATACGCGTCAACCGCTAAACCTTATCACGTTCCCCCCTGCCAATACCACTTACCGCCCGGGCCTCACGCGAAAACCATTCGTTGTTTTCCCGAAACCACCAATGCTTTCTTCGCACTAAAAACTCTGTTTTAAACCCTTGTTCTTTGCTCTTTGCCATAGAACCTCCTTGCTGCATGCACCCTCCTCCTCACTACTCCTCTTGCCCCCACACAACTTCCGCAAGCAGTTTAAAGCCACAACGTAGGTTTTCATAATGTTTTTAATGTTTATTTGCAGGTTTTAATGGCGGGTTAATGTGCAGGCTCTCCCACAGTCAAGAAAAGTGTGACAAAGAGCCGAGGATGACGATCCTCGAAGGCTCAAAACAATGCAGAAAAGGGATAAGAAAGGGTTTATTCCACGTTTAAGGCGATATGTCATGAGCATCGACCATTCATTCAAAACCCTCCAGCGCGGAAAGCCACTTGTACACCAGCAAAGCGAAAGAAACAATGAAGATTAGTGAAGAGTATCAGAGAGATTAAAGTTTAAAGGTTACGTCAAAAGCATGAAAGATTAAAAGACTTAAACCATGCAGATTATAGATAAAGACATCATAGTGAAATTATGAAGGCAAAAAGTGAGATCAGGCCTTAACACAATTTAATGATGAAATTAAAGGAAAGATTAGGCTAAAGCAGCCTCGAACACATCAACACAGTGCAATTATTCAATCAAAAATATCAACCGACTCCTTTGGCCAATTCTTATCTGTAAATACAAATAAGCAGTTATTACACAAAAGAATATATTTTAAACTGTCACAACAATTATTGTAAAGATAGGGTAGAGCCTTAAAAGTCAATCTTTTCCACCTATCTTTAACTCAGAAATTAAGACAAAGTTATTTAACAGAGAAGTAGCTGCAAATATTCTTACCTTATGCCCTGCGTGGTTTTCAAGGCTAGGAATGCATTCTCTGTAATTAATAACATTTTGAACCCTAAAAGAGTTTCACCTCCTCATTTGCAACATAAATACTGCATTGGAACTCATTGTAAACGTTGGATTTTGATGATTAATGCTGGAATAATACATAATCCTTTGAAGCTCTTGAAAAGAAATTGATGTCTTGGAACTCATGCATGATCTGATTTGCTTGTTGATGGAGAAGGATTGTTTGCAGGATCCATAGGCTTGGTTGATGGTGAAGTTTTCTTTTGTTTATGTTTTCTAATTTTCCATTATGTTTTCCATCTTGCTATGTTGCAGTAGGACAAAGAATTTAGATTAAGAAATGTTTTCTAATGGCACCTTAAATCTGTTTTCCCTTCACTGCCTTAATGTATTCTTTTGCTAAGATACATTAGAGAAAACATTTCTTGCTCTTTAACAAGTTCTTAGCTTGTCCATTTCTTGAATAAATTAGATCAGTTAGCATCAATTATGATTTATTGTTAGCCCTGCATATTGTTGCCACTGAAATATTCCATTCTTGGAATCATCTCTTTAAAGTAGCTTTGTCTAGGTTTGTCAAAGAATTCTGTTTAAAATCATGCTCTTTGCCTTTACTTAGCTAAAATTGTTTTAAGGAAACCTTATAGCTGTAACTTTGGATGTTAGAGTTTTCTCTCCTTCTATGGTTATAGTTACTTGTGTATCTTAAATGTTTTTCTGCTCTAGATGATAAAAGCTCTGAAAGCTAGATAAGTTTCTTACCTTTCTAAGTTTTTATCTGAATGTTTGTCTTGGTTAATTATCTGTTTTCAATTTGAAATCAAATGGATTAGGTTCTGCTTATGCCTTTGATTCTCTTTCTGTTCTTATCAATTTTCTAACTCCCTCAGTTTACAAGTATATAAAGGATTCGGTTTCAGCCCTTTATTAGTTTGTTGTTCTCAATCTTTATGTCCATTTCATAAATCCTTCATAACGTTAAAAGATCCGCCAACCAAGTAAACTTGCCCTGCAAATTCTCTTAAACACCATTGACGAACTTATCTGGACCTTATTAGACTCCATTGCCCAATGACTTAACAATCTTCGATGTTTCCTATCTAAAATCTATCAAGGTATCATACCCAACCAAAAAACAATCAAAATACCTTGCACTTAACATCTAGCCTAAAATCAACCCTAATCAGTAAACAAGACATATCTTTGCACACATTGAGAGATCCCTCTCCGAATACAAGTAGGCTAGGTCCTTGGATTCCAAAGCTTGGTTTGATGTTACCCTTGTCAATTTGTATCTCAATCAATCTAGCAAATTACGGGGAGCTAAAATAATGGCGATCACGGTGGGACGAAGTTCATAGTAGCCTGACAAACTCTTATAGACTCATATACATCCCTAGTTTGACTTAAAAACCAACCCATTGCCAGAGTAGAAACTAATTACTTCATCATCCTAGCAAGATAATGACTTAGTTAGGGGATACTCATTAACCTTAAGGCTGCATAAAGAAACTAAAAACCCAAAAGTACTCCCGAGATTGATTTTTTATCAAGAATTTGGCGGTGGACCATTGTATACATATCTTCAAAATTTCAAAAAAAATCCACCTGGCGACTCCACTAGCCTCCAGTAGGCCTTCCTCATCCCACTAGTCCCATAGGTTGTTCTACGATTGTGTCAAATCAGTCCAAAACAATTTTTAAGGCCTAGCTATACCTTGTGTGAATAAAGAGATCTGGCTTCACGAAGGATCTATACCAGATCACACCCGAACCCAAATCCTCCTACCGTAGTTGATAACCCAGAAAAGATTTTGTGGCAAAATCCTAAAGCTGAAATCTCACCCACTGTTAGGACCATCCTTAGAGAAAGTTCTGCACCGGAACACCTTACAGTTTTACAAGATCCGCAGTTTGATTTGCACCATACCAAGAACCTATTCAGGACCAAGTCACAAAGTAGGGTTGACCAAGCTGACTTTGAGCCCATAGATTTGCAGCAAAGCTCCAGTAGAGAAGCTTCTCCTTCCACTCCACCTGATTTTTAGCTTCTACATCACTTCAACGCTTTTCATCTCAAATCTACTCAGAATCAGTCTTCCGGTCCAAGTGCCTCAGCTACACCCATCCATACCACCAGTGTGCAAACCACCTCACTCCATCCTCCTCCACCTCTCACAAATCCTCCCCTTGTAAATCAACCTTTGTTTCCTTTCTCTCCCATCATGGCAGCCTGGTATGCTCCACTGGCTCTACAACAACCACTATTACCTTTGCCAAATGACTATCAGTCCAAAATCCCTCACTTCTTAGGGACTGAATCCATCACTGCTTAAAACATGTAGATAGAATTAATGATGCTTTTGACTATATGGAGATAGAAGAAGAAACCATAAAAATGAGGATTTTTTCTCAGAGCCTAGGGGGATAACCCAAGAAATAGTTTAAAGACTTACCTCCCAACAACATTCATTATCTCCCTACTCTATACCAAACCTTTGTGAGCAAATGGGAAATCAAGAAGAACCCCCTCCAAATTCTGTCCAGGTATAACAATTTTAAGAGAAACTCGGGAGAAAGTGTTCATGACTACTCCACTAGGTTTAACAGTGTTTACAACGCTCTCCTGCCTCACATAAAACCTCCCCAAGGCTTGGCCTTAGTAAAATATCCCGAAGGCTTTGATGCTGATATGGCCTATCAACTAAGGGAGAGCGATTACCTAACTCTAGAAGACATGTAAAAGGGGGCTGTAAGTGTAGAGGCCAATTTGATGGAGAAAAGGGCTAGGGTGAGATAAAAAAAAAGGGTGACTCATAGAGATGACACAACACCTGCACTCTCCTCTTCTGACACCAAACTTGACTCCATAGTTAGGACAATGGAGAGGATGATGGAAAAATTCAGTTTGAATGAGAGAATACCCTCTAGGGAAAATCAAGACAATCTTCAAAACAGGAATAGAAATCAAAATTTTAGAAGAGACCCTCCTCTAGTCAGACAAAGAGAGAGTGACCAACAAATCAGACCCCCTTTCCAAGACAACTATGTAGATGAAGAAGAAAGAGAGCTTGAGCAGTTGGAAGAAGACCATGTAAATGTCACAGGTTCGGATGATGAGGATAACACATTCCTTACCAAAGAAGAACAAATGATGTTTTCCTCAAAACCACATGAGAAATCGTATGAAGATTCCGAAGACTATAGATTAGGATTTGAGGATGCCATAAAGGAAGTCCATAGGCTGTATAACCTTAGGAGCAAAAAGAGTCAAGATGTTCCTAAAACAAATCAGCAAACGCTACTGTTAGAAAGACCTCTAAAACTATTCCTAAAAAAACAACAGAAAGCACAAACACTACGGCTAAGAAGACTGAACTAAACAAGAAAAAGACTAGCCAGCCTAGTAATTATTCAAGCTGCCCTAGTACTTCAAATAGTGGCCCTGAAAAAACCTTATTGTCCAAACCATCAAATCAAAATCAGCAAATTAAAAATGTAGAAAATTTCATGGCTGATAAAACTGATGTAAATACAATAAAGACACCTACGCCTTTCAGTTTTGAGGGGGAGATTGCCAAAATCAAGATCACTATACCCCTCACTGAATTGGTAACCCAAGAGGTATATAGATCCTAGATTTTCAAAGTGTTAAACATAGGCAAGGATACTGATACCTTAAACTTAACTGATGATAAACCAAAACTGTTGTTTGGTCCTGAAGTAGAGGGAAGATATCAAGAAGGAGTAGTGCCTCCTTTCTATGTAAGTATGAAAATACATGACAAAATTCTGCATAATGCTATGCTAGACTCCGTTGCCTCACACAATCTCATGCCAAAGGTTGTGATGGAGAGATTGGGCTTAGAAATCACGAAGCCTTACAAAGACTTGTATTCTTTTGATTCCAGTAGGGTTAAGTGTTTGGGCCTAATCAAGGATCTGTGTGTCAATCTGGCACAAATCCCCGCTAAGAGTCTAGTCATGGATATAGTTGTGGCTGACATCCCCCCAAAATATGGCATGCTTTTATCTAGGTCATGGGGGGCCAAACTCCAGGGCAACCTTCAAATGGACATGACCTATGCCACCATCCCAGTCTTCAATCAAACAAGAAGATTGTATCGGGAATCCCACATGAAATACATGGTGAGTAACATAGATAGGTCAAATAACACACCAGTTTATTCCATTCACTCAGACCTCAACTCCTTCATCCTGTACAATGAAAATGACATAAGTGAACAAGTGAATGACAATGAGAGAGAACTAAGTCCCCCAGAACAATCAAACCAACTCTCTAATCAAGAAAATGACTCCCAAAACTCTAGTAGCCCCGAAGTACAGAACATTGACAAAACTGAAATTGACAACCTTTGGCATATGAGCTTTGATGGTTCTTATGGTAAGGCCGGATCAGGGGCTGGTGTTTGGATCCACAACACAAATGAAGGCCATTCCTATAGGTTAGATTTTCAATGCACCAATAATGTTGCAGAGTATGAGGCTCTCCTTATTGGTCTATACTTAAAAATCTCAAAGCCAAGAAAATCTTGGTTCAAGGAGATTCTGAATCTGAACTAATCATAAATCAAATTAAGGGAGAATATTCAGCCAAGAACCCTAGGTTAAGGGAATATAGAAATGTTTCCCTAGACCTTCTCAAAACTTTTGAGAAATATGAGCTTACTTTCATCCCTAGGGCCCAAAACTGCCTTGCCAATGAGCTTGCCTTTACTGCCAGCAATTGCTCTTTACCTTATGAAAATAATCAATGCCTCATCAAAATAAAGAACAGACCTATTGTATCGGACAACTTGAACCATTGGCAAGTGTTTTGTAGAAAATTCTGTTTCCCACCCCGGTTTTCAGTTTTCGCCTTATTACTCCAAAATCGTTAAATGCCCTTTCCCATAACCATACATTCAACAACTGAAAAATAAATTTTGCTGAAAACACAAATTCTGGAAATTTTTCAGAATGATGTAAATGCAGAAATAAAATAACAGCAGTAACAAACAGTCATTCAACACATCATAACTCAGAAATTTTTGGTCAAGGTGACCCTGGAAAAACCCCCTACAACTCTTGGGGAAAACCAGTTCGAAAGCTCCTTCTTATTTCTAGAAAAAATGCTTTTTACAGTGAGAGAAATATTCAGCAAAAAATCAACAAGTAAACTTTTACAACTTATCTCGTTTTTCGTGCTTAACCACCGCCTCGGAAAATGTGCAAACAGCGAAACAGGAACAGCAATAAATGTTGTATGGATTTCCTCGTTTTTCGTGCCCAAAAATCTGCAATAAATGCAGTTGTATGGCCACCTCGAAATCTGTGCCAAAACAACAATAAATGCTGCTGTACGGACCTCGAAATTCGTGCCAAAAGACAGCAGAAACTTGCTGTACAGAATCTGCCTCGATTTCCGTGCAAAGGTACAGCCACTTGTACGGCCTGCCTAGAAATTCGTGCCAAATAAAACAGCCCCTTTGCTGCCTCGAAATCTGTGTTAATCCTGCTGTACGGCCTCTTGGAAATCGTGCCAAAAGGCTACTGTACGGCCTTCTAGAAAATCGTGCCAAAATCTGCCTTGGAATGTGTGCCAAACTCTGCTGTACGGACTTGCTGAACTGCTGCCTTGGAATGTGTGCCAAGCTGCTGTCTCCTTCTCCTCACTGCCCAGAAATCTCCCTTGCTCTCTTTCTCTCCTCCCAATCTGCTCATGAAAGAATGAATGACCTTTTCCTCCTTTTCCTCCTTTAATCTAACCCTAAGTGACTTTTGGGGAATCCCTAAATCCAATGGCTGAGATAGATTGAGATCTAGGGCTGAGATTAAATGCTCATTTAAATCTCACTTTCTATTTTTTAATTCACTCCACTTTAATAAAGACCCACTTAGTCTTTTATTTCCAAAGTCACTTTTTCCTTTCTAATTTTATATTGACTTTATTTAAAGTCACTTTAACTTTAGTAACTTTATCAATTAAAGTCACTTTAAAATTAGATTTGACTTTATAACTTTATAAAGTCACTTTAGTAACTTTATCACTTAAGTCACTTTTAAATTAGATTTAACTTTATAAAAATTTATAAAGTTACTTTAGGAGAAAAAATTAAATTCTTTTGGACACTTTTCCCTAGGCCAAAGATCAAAGCCTTAGGGAACCACCTGTCCTTCGGTACCAAATTTCAACACTCCCTCTTACCGAGGAAGGTGTTCCTCACCACACCCATCTTGTCTCCGAAGTAGACATGCTTGCCCCGTGGTAAGGCTTTGGTAAGAATATCTGCAACCTGCTCATCAGTGGGAATATACTCAAGCTTCACAGCTCCTTTCTGAACATAGTCTCTGATGAAGTGATATTTGATCCCGATATGCTTTGACCTGTCATGAAATACCGGATTCTCCGTGAGTTTAATGCAACTCTGATTATCACAGTAAATCACTGAAGGTCTCAACGGCTGACCAAATAAGCCAAACAACATCTTGCGAAGCCAGATGGCCTCACAACTAGCTAGACTCGCTGCCATATACTCTGCTTCCGCTGAACTCAATGCTACTGACTGCTGCTTCCGGCTGAACCATGACACCACTGCCGAACCCAACCCAAAACAGCACCCTGAAGTGCTCTTCCTATCAAAAGCACAACCTGCCCAATCAGAATCAGTGTAACCTGCCAATCTCACTCCATCCCCCTGCCTGTAGTCCAGACCATAATCCACTGTCCCCCGCAAGTACCGCAAAATGTGTTTTGCAGCCACCCAGTGAACCTTCCTAGGCTCACACATAAACTGACTCATCGTGTTGACTGCAAAACAAATATCTGGTTTAGTGTTGACCAAATACATCAAGGAACCAATCAGCTGTCTGTACAATGTGGGATCCACCAACTCGGAATCCGAAGCATGAAGCTTCTTCCAGTTGGTGATCATCAGTGTCGACATGGGTCTACAATCCTCCATGTGGAATCTGCCAAGGATGTCCACAATATACTTCCCCTGTCCCAGGAAGAAATGCCCCTCCTCCTGCCACACCTCCAAACCCAAAAGTAATGCATCAAGCCGATGTCCTTCATCTCAAACTCCGCCGCAAGATCTCTCTTACAGTGCTCTATGAGTCTCTCTGCACCTGTAATGACTAAGTCATCCACATACAAAACCAGAATGAGAGGCTCCTCACCTATCACAATATAGTAAAGGTTCGGATCTGCCTCACTCTTTGTGAAACCCATCTTCTGCAAGTAGGTATCTATCCTGGAGTACCAAGCTCTGCGAGCTTACTTCAGGCCATAAAGGGCCTTCTTCAGTCTGCACACATGGGACTCCTTCCCATGCACCTCAAAGCCCTGTGGCTGCTCAATGTACACCTCCTCCTGTATGAAGCCATTGAGAAATGTGGGCTTCACATCCATCCGGTGGATCTTCCAACCCATCTCTGCTGCTATCGATATAATGGAGCGGATCGAAGTATATCGAGCCACGGGAGCGAAGGTCTCCTCATAATCAACTCCCTCTACCTGGGAGAACCCTCTAGCCACAAACCTCGCTTTGAATTTCTCAATGTTGCCATATGCAGCATGCTTTACCTTGTAAAGCCATCTGGAAGTAACCACGGATTTGCCCTCAGGCCTCGGCACCACCTCCCAAACATCATTCTTCATGATAGAAGAATACTCCTCCCGCATGGCCTCTCTCCAGACCTGCTGGCTAGCTGCCTCCTCATAGCTAGAAGGCTCAGAGTCAAGGATGCTGGTAGCCATTGCCATATAGCTACAAAACCTCTCAGGTGGTCTGCTCTCTCTGACCGGCCTCTTAGGCTCAGCAATAGATGTGGCATCTCTCACAGTGTCCTGAAGCCACTTGGGCTTCCTCTTCCCTGAGCACACTTCTCCCGCTGGAGAATAAAACTCCTCCTCCTCAACATCAGGAGCCTGAACTCCTGACTGTCTGTCTGTTGTCCTCCTGCCTGCACCTGAACCTGTAGATGCTGAGGTACCGTGTGAACTGTCCATCAGTGGAATCCCCAGTGAACTGCTCTGTGGATTGCTCTGCGTGCTGCCCATAGCTCCACCCCTCTGACTCTGCGAGCCACTCCCCACTGACGGACCTGACATCGTCATAGATGTACCTCCGGATCCTCCTGATCCCTGCCCACTGGATCCCTGCGACTTACTCAACTGCTGCTGAGGGTCTGGCTGATCCAGATACTCTAACTCCCGTGACCTCCTAAAGGCCCTGTCCTCCTCGAACTTTACATCCCGCCCGACAACAACTTTCCTCTGCGCAGGAATGTAAATCCGAAAGGCCTTGGAGGTCTCACTGTAGCCCACAAAGATACCCTTCTCTGCGGTGGGCTCTAGTTTGGTCCTCTTCTCCCTGGGTATGTAGGAGTATGTCATGCACCCAAAGATACGAAGATGACCCATATCAGGCTTCTTCCCAGAAAAAGCCTCCTCCGGAGTCATGTGCCCCAAGGCACGATGCGGACTCCTGTTCTGCAAGTAAACAGCTGTGTTGCAGGCCTCTGCCCACAAAAACAATGGCAACCCCTGATCATGTAACATGGCTTTGGAAGCCCCTCCGATGGATCTGTTCTTCCTCTCCGCAACCCCGTTCTGCTGGGGGTTGTAAGGAACAGTGAACTCCCTCCTAATGCCTGCCTCCGCACAATAGTCAACAAACTCTCCAAGGGTGTACTCTCTCCCATTGTCCGACCTCAGGGACTTGATCTTCCGACCTGTCTGTGTCTCCACAAGAGCTCTGAACTCCTGAAACCGCTTGAAGACCTCACTCTTGGTCTTCAAGAAATAAATCCAGGTCCTCCCGGAGTGATCATCAATGAATAAAACATAGTACTCATATCCACTCAAGGAAACATGAGACATCCGGCCGCTCACATCGGAATGAATCAAATCAAGTATCCCAGTCGCTCTGTTGTCACTGCTGGGAAAAGGGGATTTGGCAAACTTGCCCATCGCACATCCTCTGCAAGTATCAAAGTGATCGGTACTGAAATCTGGCACACCTGTAGTGATCTCCCGCAAAGTCCTCAAGGCTCCATGATGCATGTGCCCCATCCTGCGGTGCCAAATCTCACACTGCTCAGAACTGCTAGCTCTGCTGTCGGTACTGCTGCTCAATGCCAAAAGGCACTGAAATGCAAACTTGTACACCTTTGCATGGCGTACACCTATCACTCTAGCTGAATCAGCTGGAGTGCCCCTGGGATACATCAACACCTGTCCTCCCCTGAATAGTATCTCATATCCTCTGTCCTCCAAAGCTGAGATGGATATGAGGTTCTTCCTCATCCCTGGCACATAAAGAACATCCGACACCTTCAAGGGAGGTTTGGACTCCCTCTGAAATGTCAATGTTCCCACACCGACTGCTCTAACAACTCTGTCATCACCGAGTACTACCTCTACATCAGTGCCACTCTCCGAAAGCTCTGAGAAGTACTCACGGACTCCTGTCATGTGACGTGAAGCCCCACTGTCCACATACCAGATACCCGAAGATGCTCCGCTAATCGAGGGAAATGCATGCTCCCTCTGAACCTCTATGGCAGATAATCCCGCACTAGAAGACTCACACGCAATGAACCCAAACTCCCGGTCAAAGCGATCTGCAAAGTCCTCAACCTCTGCTGAAGCTGCCATACTCTGGTTCTTCCCCTTCTTCTTCTTCTTCTCCGGACACACAACCGCATAGTGTCCCATCTTCTGACAATTCCAACACTTCACCTTGGAATAGTCCTTCTGTGTGTTACCCTGTTTACCTTTACCTTTGCCTTTGCCCCCACCACTGCTTGTGGAAGCTTGCTTCTTTCCTTTGCCTTTCTTGCCTCCTGCCAACAGTGCTACATCCTCATCCTGCTCAACTGGCTTGGCTGCCCCAAGCTGACCTTTCCTGATCTCTGTCTGAATGCAATCATCCCAAAACCTCTCCCATGTGGGAAGGGTCTCACGTGCACAAACTCCATCAGCAAAGTTCATCCATGAACCGGGGAGGCCATTCACTGCAATCCGCACCAACTCAGTGGGTGGAATGGCCTCTCCAATCGCTGCCAACTCATCTCTCACATTAGTAATCTTTGTGAGATATCCAGCTGCACTATCATTGCCCATCTTAATGGTCTTCATCTTCTCCTTCAGGACCATTTTCCGGTTTTCATTGGTACTCTGGTAGAGATTGGACAATGCTGTCCACATCTCATGAACATTTCTCTTTCCTCTCACATGAGGAATGCAATGGTCTTTGATTCCGTCTAGAATCAACCTCTTACCCTTGTTGTTCTTTTTATTATATGCTGCCAACTGAGTAGCATCAGTAGGCACATTCACAGGGTTCTGTGTGGTATGTACCATAATGTCCCAGACTTCTGCCTCCTCAAAGATACTCTGCATTCTCTCCTTCCAAATGCCGTAGTTGGAATGCCCATCCAACCTATCCTCCACCCTCAGTCCCAATGACATCCTGCTGTCCTAAAACTGAAAAATAACACTGCTGTAGTAAAGGTAAAAATCTGCTGTTTGTGAAAAATCAGCTTGCTGGAATTTTCCGAGTGAAAAATCAGCAAGCTGTAATTTTCTTCCTTGCTGTCCCAAACTGCCCTTCAGCACTCAATCTCTGATACCATGTAGAAAATTTTGTTTCCCACCCCGGTTTTCAGTTTTCGCCTTATTACTCCAAAATCGTTAAATGCCCTTTCCCATAACCATACATTCAACAACTGGAAAAATAAATTTTGCTGAAAACACAAATTCTGGAAATTTTTCAGAATGCTGTAAATGCAGAAATAAAATAACAGCAGTAGCAAACAGTCATTCAACACATCATAACTCAGAAATTTTTGGTCAAGGTGACCCTGGAAAAACCCCCTACAACTCTTGGGGAAAACCAATTCGAAAGCTCCTTCTTATTTCTGGAAAAATGCTTTTTACAGTGAGAGAAATATTCAGCAAAAAAATCAGCAAGTAAACTTTTACAACTTATCTCGTTTTCCGTGCTTAACCACCGCCTCGGAAAATGTGCAAACAACAAAACAGGAACAGCAATAAATGCTGCTGTACGGACCTCGAAATTCGTGCCAAAAGACAAATATAAACTTGATGCATTTTAATCGCCTCGATTTCCTTTGGGGTAACCAGACAGCCCACTTGCTAGTACGACCGCCTCGAATTCGTGTACAACAAAACAAATTTCCTTTGCCGCCTCGAAATCCGTGGCCGAAACCGCCGTACCGCCTCTTGCTCACATGCCAAAAAGCCGTTGTACCCGCCTCTAGAAAATCGTGCTGTGTAACCGCCTTGGAATGCCAAACTCTCGCCGTACGGACTTGCCGAACCGCCGCCTTCGGGAATGTGTGCCAAGCCGCCGTCTTCAGAAATCTTCCTTGCTCTCTTGCTCTCCTTCTCCCAATCTGCTCATGAAAGAAATGAACGACCTTTTCCTCCTTTTCCTCCTTTAATCTAACCCTAAGTGACTTTTGGGGAATCCCTAAATCCAATGGCTGAAATAGATTGAGATCTAGGGCTGAGATTAAATGCTCATTTAAATCTCACTTTCTATTTTTTTAATTCACCCCACTTTAATAAAGACCCACTTAGTCTTTTATTTCCAAAGTCACTTTTTCCTTTCTAATTTTATATTGACTTTATTTAAGTCACTTTAACTTTAGTAACTTTATCACTTAAAGTCACTTTAAAATTAGATTTGACTTTATAACTTTATAAAGTCACTTTAGTAACTTTATCACTTAAGTCACTTTTAAATTAGATTTAACTTTATAAAAAATTATAAAGTTACTTTAGGAGAAAAATTAAATTCATTTGGACACTTTTCCCTAGGCCAAAGATCAAAGCCTTAGGGAACCACCTGTCCTCCGGTACCAAATTTCAACATGTTTGACAATGATGACCAAATAGATGATTTTCTGCAATCCAGAAATGACTTTACAAGCACAAAACAGAGTTTGAGATTTGAAAGAAATAATTCTGCTGAAAAAGAAACTCCCAAAACAGGGCTGCCCTTTGATGATGATATAAACCACCTTCAAAACCCTTGTGTTGCAGAGGTATTTGATAAATTAGATCAAAGAGAACTTGAAATTCTGCAGTACAAAGATGACACCTTGCCAAGAGGCCTTACACCACTAGAAGAGTTGTTTGATTTTAATGATGTAGCTAAAAAACCCAAGCTGGAACCCACTGAAACAAATGTAGAAGAGTGTAACATTGGAGGGATGAAAGAGCCCAAAATAATCAAGCTGTCCAAAACTCTCCCATCTCACACAAAACAGAAATACATTGAGCTTTTTAGAGAATTTAAAGATGTGTTTGCTTGGGGGTATGAAGACTTGAAATCCTATGACACCAAAATCATCCAACATAAAATTCCTCTTAAAGAAAATCAGAAACCATTTAAACAAAAGTTGAGAAAACTAAACCCCCTCTTGTTACCCTCAGTTGAGAAATAAATAAAAAATATGTACGATGCCGGGATCATAGTCCCTGTCCGATACTCAGAATGGGTTTCCAACGTTATGTCAGTTAGGAAGAAGACCGAGGAAATTAGGCTTTGTATTGACTTCAGAAATTTGAACAAAGCCTCTTTGAAAGACAATTACCCCTTGCCTAAAATGGATCACATACCTCAAAAAGTAGTTGGTTCACAAAGAATCTCATTACTAGATGGCTTCTCAGGTTATAACCAAGTTCTAGTCTTTCCAAGTGACCCACTTAAAACTGCTTTCACTACACCTTGGGGTACGTTCATGTATGTTAAAATGCCATTCGGTTTAATGAATGCAGGGGCTACTTTCCAAAGGGCAATGGACATAGCTTTTTCAGAAGACATAGGTTACTTCATAGTCATATACCTTGATGACATCACTGTCTACTCTAAGACTGATGAGGAACACTTAGTCCACTTGAGAAATTTTTTTGAGAAATGTAGGAAATATGACTTATCTTTGAATCCCAAAAAGACACTCTTTGGTCTCCAAGAAGGAAAACTTCTTGGCCACATAATTTCTGAAGAGGGAATCAAAGTAGACCCTAAAAGGATTGATGGCATACTAAAAATCAGCTATCCTAGAAACCTCAAAGAATTACAATCTTTCATTGGGAAGATAAATTTTTTAAGGAGGTTCATCCCCAACCTTGCTGAGTTATTGAGAAATATCACAAACATGCTAAAGAAAGAGATAGGTGTTAAATGGACAATACAAGCTAAACAGTCATTTGAACTAGTGAAACAAGCTCTTACTCAAACATCGGTTCTTATAAGTCCTGATTTCACCAAAGATTTCTACATCTTTTCTTTTGCATCTAAACACACAATAGCTGCAGTATTACTACAGAAGAACATCATGGGGAAAGAACAACCAATATCCTTTTTTAGTAAGGCCTTAAGAGATGCTCCACTTAAATATAATATCATGGAGAAACAAGCCTTAACCTTGGTAAAAGCATTGAAAGACTTTAGAGTCTACATTTTACATTCTCACATCATTGCTTTTGTCCCACATACTGTTGTCAAGGACATTCTAAGTCAAGACCCTGATGGTAAAAGGGGAAAATGGATTGCTATTATTCTAGAATATGACTTAGAAATCATGCCAACCAAACTAATCAAAGGGCAAGGATTAGCAAAACTCATGGCTGAGTCAAACTTCCAAGCTTTAGATATGAATATGGTTGATATTTTGGAAGAAACAGACGAATTCACAGCTCCATTTATTGAAGAAACTTTTGTGAATTCACCTTGGTATGTTGATATCATATATGCGCTGCTCTATCTAAATACCCCTCCTTCTTTGTCTAAAACTAAAGCTAGATTCTTGAAACAAAAGGCTTTAAATTATTTCATATTAGATGGGGTTTTGTATTTGAAGAATGCTGTTGGAATATTGCTTAAATGTTTGCTTGAGATTAATGCAGGAAAAATCATGCATGAGCTGCATGAGGGAGAATGTGGAGGACATCTTTACTAGAAGACTACAAAAAATAAAATTCTCAGATCTGGTTACTATTGGCCCACCCTTTTCCCAGATACTTAGAAGCTAGTCATATCCTGCCATAAGTGTCAAATTTTTGATGGCAAGAGAAAACTCCTATCCCATCAGTGTTGAGGCTCCCTTTCAATAATGGTGTTCGGGCTTCATTGGGGAAATTCACCCATCTTCTTCAGCCCAACATAAGTGGATCCTCACTGCCATTGATTATTTTACCAAGTGGATAGAAGCCATGCATTCTAGGAATGCTACTGACTTTGTCATTATCAAGTTCCTTGAAACTAACATACTATCCAGATTTGATTGTCCTAGAAAAATTATCACAGATAATGCTGCTGCTTTCAAGTCTAAAAAAATGGTTGAATTCTGCTATAAATATCATATCACCTTGGGTCATTCTACTGCCTACTATCCCCAAGAGAATGGATTAGCTGAATCCTCCAGCAAAAGCCTTGTCAATATTATCAAAAAACTGTTGGAGCAGAATCATAAATCATGGCATAGTAAGATTATTCATGCTTTATGGGCTAATAGATTAACTACCAAGAAATCTATAAATATGTCTCCCTATCAGCTGGTTTATGGCATGGATGCAGTTTTCCTAACATCATTAGGAGTTCCAGTCATGAAACTCCTTCGAGAAGTGCAAACTGAAGAGAATGATATGCAGAGAAGAATCAACCAGACTATTCATTTACAACAATCCAGAGAGGAAGTTTTTAAAAGAACACAAACAGTCCAAGAAGGCATTAAGAAATTATTTGATAGAATGACTAAAGCAAATGATTTTCAAATAGGAAATATAGTTCTAAAGTGGGATTCTAGAAGGGAAGAAAAAGGAAAACATGGCAAATTTGAGAATTTGTGGAAAGGGCCCTACATCATTCATTCTATTAGGGGTCACAACGCATTCTTTCTGCAAGAGCTGAATGAAGAAGATCTATTTGGAGGTCCTGTCAATGGCAGGATGGTCAAGCACTATCTCTGCCAAGAATCTTAGTTTCAAAACTTTTTTTCATTGTATATAACATTGCTTTTTAAATTTGAAAAAGAAAAACACAAAAACAATAGAAAGAGGAAAAAGAGGGCAATCAAAAGAAAATGTACAACCCCATACCCAAAAAAAAAGAATTTCTGAAAGTGAGCTAGTCTAAATGCCACTACTAATTCAAAGGGATATATTGTTCAGTTATCTAGCCTAATGATGGCTGAACATGCTTTAAATTTATGTTGATAAGTTAGTAGAAACTTTGATTGATAAAACATTATTTCAGACTTAACTTGTTCAAAGAAAGATAGATTAGGAGATTGAAAAGATATTGGTTCCGCATGCTTAAAACAGAACCAAAGAGGTAGATAAAGATGCCTCACAAAAGAAAAATCATGGCCTTATCTTTCTAATTTAATTTTATGCAAAAATAATGTTTGTGTGCAAGCTCAAACGCCACTACTTGTAATTATTCAATCATACAGCCTAAACATGATTGAGTAAATTCGAATTTCATGCCAATAGGTTAGTGAAGAAGATTTTCCAAACTGTATAATCTTGGCTTATCAGTAGAATAGATTAGGATAGAAAAGAATGGTTCAGCCAAACTCAAAATATGAACCAAAAAAAGGAAAAAGATAGCTCTAAACAGATCAAAACCAGAGCTGGAAAAAGAATAGAAGGGTGTTTATAATTTTCAGATCTTAAGCCTTCACAATTTTGTTTTATTTTTCTGCAAATAAAGTCTATGTGCAGCTTGTACATAAAGCCATAGACACCATAGCAAATCAGACTACTTAATCCTGATTTAGCTATGTTGTAAATTTCTGTTTTAGAATATGGAGAATGCAGATCTGTCAAACAACTTAATCTTGACAGATAGTAGTATAGGTGGAAATAAAAGAGTTCAATTGTTTAATCTGGACTCTCGGAAGAAATAAGGATAGATTTAGATTAGTTTTTCCTGTTTTCAAAAGAACAAAATGATTGATGTTAAAGGTTTGCAAGTCCAAGTGCACCTTATGAAGAAAAAATGTTAGGAAGTAGGCTGTGTAGGTAGTTGTCTGGGAAGAAATTGATTTGTTATGATGTAATACTGATCATCTTTTTAAACAACAATGATCAAAGGAGAATGAGGTTGTCAAAATGCTAAACACTGGTCTACTTTCCAGAGATTTATCTTTGAGGTTCTTGACAACTCCATGGAGCTGCCCTCCCCAAGTGGAGCCACTGTTAGCCATCCATAATTTTGACATATTCAAAGATGGCTACAATAAATCTGTGGCCTTCAAGAAACAAATTTCAAGTAAATCTGTGAATTCTTGAAGTCCTGCCATGTTCATTATCCAAAGAACCCATCTCAATAATATTTTCACCTCAAAATCCTGTTTTTTCCAAAGAGAAAACTGTTTTTCATGGCCTCATCTCCATCATTTCATTCCTCCATTTCATCTTCGCAATTCCTTCCATATCACTCATTTTTTCCCCTTTGCTTATCCTTCATTTCTTCTGAGGAATCCGTTTATTTACCTTTCATTTCCATTAAAAGGATATCGAAACCCATTTAGACCATTTATTTTTCTTTTACTTGGTCTAATTTGGCCTTTTTAACCCTACCGAAATCCTTAAAAGGCCAGTTTTACCTCAAAATGTTCATTTTATCACATAGGCCTCAAGTGCCTTCGGATTAAGCCCTAGCCCCTTTTTGCGTCATAGGACCACGCCCTGTGACCAAGCGCTAAGCCCCATCGGCTATCACATATCGCAGCCTCCCGATTCCGCTTTACCTTGCCGATGTCGCACCCCCGATAGACATTTCGCCGATGGAATCCTAACCGTCGATCTGCTTCCATCCGACGGTCCACGCTTCATCGGCCATTGCAATCTTCCTTTCCACCTTCCCTTCTCTCCACAATGTGCATCCCGCCGAAAAGATCCTGACCATCGATCCTTAAGATCCGACGGCTATTTGGGCTCCACCCTTTCTCGACCCCTCATCCATCATCTCCCCCCCGGAATCAATCCTAACCATTGATCATAATCGATCAACGACCCGCACTTAACCCGATCCATTTCACTCCGCTGATTAAAAACCTTTCGCTACACGACAAAGGCTAACGTCACCGTCAGGACCCACCATCCTCCTCCCGTGCATCTTTTCTCCCCCCGCGCTAAACATCCACCGTAGATCTGCAGCTTGCAGATCGAACGGTCGACGCATCGTTTCGCGCCAATTCCACCCGCACCCCCGCAGTGTGCAATTTGAACGCGAAATGGGCGGTTTTAGGGGGACACGCGTCAACCCCTAAACCTTATCGCGTTCCCCCCTGCCAATACCACTTACCGTATGGGCCTCATGCGAAAACCATTCGCGGTTTTCTCGAAACCACCAATGCTTTCTTCGTGCTAAAAGCTTTGTTTTAAACCCTGGTTCTTTGCTCTTCGCCATAGAACCTCCTCGCTGCATGCACCCTCCTCCTCACTACTCTTTCTGCCCCCACACAACTTCTGCCAGCAGTTTAAAACCACAACGCAGGTTTTCATGATGTTTTTAATGTTTGTAGGTTTTAATGGAGGGTTAATGTGCAGGCTCTCCCATAGTCAAGCAAAGTGACAAAGAGCCGAGGATGACGATCCTCGAAGGCTCAAAACAATGCAGAAAAGGGATAAGAAAGGGTTTATTCCACGTTTAAGGCGATGTGTCATGAGCATCGACCATTCATTCAAAACCCTCCAGCGTGGAAAGCCACTTGTACTGTAGCAGCGGAAATCGTAGATTTGGTTTTTGTAGCAGCAAGACTTGTAGATTTGTAGACTTAATAGCAAAATGGCTTTAATTATAAAAATACGCAAGAGGTATTTATAATAGTAAATATTTATTGATATGATATAAGACGATTGAATGATTACAATGAGGTTCTACTTTTATACCTATGCAGGTACCTTTTCACGAATGGGCATGTCTTTTAGACATGCCTTTTCATTAACCTAATGACTATTTTACATAATCCCTATTTGATTAATTAGTAATTATATTTATTCTATTAATGCCTATATTTATTACTTTAGTTATGAATTAGGTTCATAACATTGCCTTCTTCTCGAAAAGCTTTGTCCTCAAAGCTTAACTTTCGACAATTTCCTTTACTTGGGATTATCTGCTAGGCATGTCATTCACCACTGGTACCTTGGCATGTATAATAATTCTCCAATAATACTTCCTTGAAACTGAATTCTCTTTTTTTTTTATTATATATTATTTTTTCTAATTATAAAGCAAGAAGTCTTTATTGATAGTTTTGCTTTAAAAGATTCCACGAATTTTCTGATTTTAAACCTTGGTAATTTCGCTGACCTTCCAAAATTTAATCCTTATACGTTGGTCCACTTATATTTTAAAATACCTTTTTAAGTTATAATCTTTTTGCCTTTCTTTTAAATGGAACTCGAATATATATATATATATATATATAGTATTTAACACCTTTATATGTATAATTTAACTTCTTTCTCTTTTTTTGATAATGAACCTTTTCCTTTTATTCGTATTTGTACTTCTATATATATATATATTTATTTTAATATATATATTAATAATTTTTTTTTGACTATATACATATATATATATATTTTATAATATATATATATATATATTTTTGTAATATATATATATATATATATATATATATATAATTTTTAAAATTAAAACTTAACGTTGTTCATTACCCATGCTACCGGCAATTTCCTTTCCCGTGATGTTTGACTGCACTGCTATAATTTAATTCGATACTGAGTTGACACCACAGATGTAACGTTCCGACTATAGCAGCAGAAACAGAGGCACAGGATGAAACCGTATCAACAACTGGCACTGACTGAGTTGAACAGTTGTGCATGTCATCGAGTGTTTGATGTCATCAGTAGCTGAGACCACCACAGGTTTTGTCACACCACAGCTCTGGGCTGATACCTCGTTTGCTACAGATGATGAAGATGAACCCAAAGGTTCAACATTCTGAACTTCCGAAGAAACACTATCAGCTGAAGTGAAAAGTTGTTCTGATAAATCCAGTGGTTTACTTTGGGGCATGTCAATTGCATTGCTTCGCAAATGAGTATCTTGAGTCTGAGTAGAGGATGAAGTAACAGACACGTCTTTTTTTGAAGTTGATGCAAGGCGAGTTTGTGTTATGCCATGACCCCTTGTCAGAGAAATTGGAACTATAGGACCATCATGAACAATAGGCCCAGAAAGCTCAGTGCTAGAATCCATGGAAGTTTCAAGCTTGGGAACAATGGACTGTGCATCCATCCCAGAGGAAACAATTTGTGCTGGTGATTGATGTACAGAATTAGATCTTTGGGGTGGAATTGTATTTCTCGGATGCGGATAAAATGTAGATGTATTTCTCGGATGCTTTGAAAACCATCTTACCCTTTTCCATTTTTACTTTACTGTCAGGCTCCTGAGAGGAGTGGGAACCTGGGCTTGGCATCATCTTTCCGGAGTCATCTTCCATATCAGTGTGACATTCACCACTGTTGGGACACAAAACTAGATCGGATCCAGCAATTGGAGGAACACATGGTCCATTCAGATCCTCCTCTGTTTGACTAACACGATTTCGAGACTGTAGCAACCTCTGATACCACTGTAGCAGCGGAAGTTGTAGATGAAGGATGACCATACGATCCTGGCTGTACAGGGTAAAATTTCATAGCTTGTGAAACACCTGGAGGACGTGAGAGAGTAGACCCATTTGCTGCCATTCTCACTGACAAGGACACAGATCCTGAAAGAGAAGTTGTGGCAGCATTATCCGATTCAGATTTCTTACCACTGGAATCAAACCTCATCTCTTCATGAGTCTCTGGATGAGTAATCTTCACCAACTTCGAACAAACTTCTTTGTTTATTTCCTTCTGTACGTGTTGTAGGTAACGATACGACGACAACACCAATTGCTGTTTAGCAACACTGATTTGAATGTGGATAATCAACGGTATGAACCACGGTGAGGTACAGTGCCCGACACAGCGTCGACGAGATAATGACGGCAAGGGTGAC
Source organism: Pinus albicaulis (assembly GCA_034641835.2). Lineage (NCBI taxonomy): Eukaryota > Viridiplantae > Streptophyta > Pinopsida > Pinales > Pinaceae > Pinus > Pinus albicaulis. The sequence goes on from CM076581.1 coordinate 995,609,984, forward strand.
AAGCTGACGCAGTAACGAATCATTCTGGCGGAGGATTTCGACAGAATGCAGAGACGGAAGCAAACAGGAGATCGTTCATCAAAAGTCATGACGTTTTGCTGATTGAGAGTCACGACGTTCTTCAGAAAGGTATTCACCTTCAACTCCCAATTTTCGTTCCTCTCAGAATCAATTGCAAAATCGCTATTTTTCCTCACTGTAAAAATGTTGAAATCGTTCTCTGTTAGATATCTTTCATGTTCTGATGCTAAATCAATGCCCCACTCCACCTTGTTATCAAACTTCTTATCAGTAACCTTTTCTAGAAGCTGGACTGCTTCTGTGTAGGTAATGCGCACAAATGGGGTATATGCTACTGAACGAAGGTGATCTATAGCATCCTTATCAAACATTTTTGACATGAATTCCATGTCATCAAAACAGTTGTCAAGTAACCATTGACACAGGAATTTCACATAGTCTTCTGCGCAATTCATGTCATCCTCTAAATCTGCAAAGGCAATTTATGGCTCTTCATCTACATAGCCATATGACAGTGCAGAACCAGCACGAAAAAAACAATGTCTGATCATGCCAATAACAAAACCTTTGCCATATGCCTGACCGTATAGAATAGAAAACTGAGAAGCTAGCCATCCTGCACTTTCAAGCAAAACTGGGCAATCAAAATAAGCTGTTCTTGGGTCTGGAGATTTGTTCATGGTTTCAACAGACGGAAGCATATCAGTCCTATTTTTTTCTGTATTCTGAGATATTTCTTTCTTCTCCCTTAAATACAACCCAAAATATTCTCATGAAATAGCTTTTAGAAAAAGTTTCAAAAGGACAAAGATATGACGACTCATTAGCATATCAATTATGACCCCGTAAGCAGGAGAATTCTGAATAATCCATTTGAGAATCTCAGAATCCATTTTCAGTCTTAACGTTCCACAAGTTTTTGCTTTTATCTTCCAAATTGGTTTATGTGCAACTAGATTAAGAGGAGAAAGACGCTCCAACAGCAAATGTGCCTGCAACCAATCATCAACAGCAAGAAATCCTTTCAGCAGACCCAGTTTCTGATTTGTAATAAGTTATGTGGAACATTCACCACCAGCTTCTGCTATAAGTCTGTACAGTCCATCAGGTACAGGCTCATTTACATCTTGACGCTGGTAGTACTGGAAATTAAATCCAAGAATATGTGCAGCATGAGACTTTGGGAAGATAGGTATTAGTTCAAGAAAAGCATCATTTTCAGGCTTCTCTTCTGGTGTTGATATTTTATTAGTATGATGATATGCAGGCCCTACAGGGTTATGGTTAAAATCTGTGGTATCTGATTTCTTGAAAACCATCTTACCCTTTTCCATTTTTACTTTACTGTCAGGCTCCTGAGAGGAGTGGGAACCTGGGCTTGGCATCATCTTTCCGGAGTCATCTTCCATATCAGTCTGACATTCACCACTATTGGGACACAAAACTAGATCGGATCCAGCAATTGGAGGAACACATGGTCCATTCAGATCCTCTTCTGTTTGACTAACATGATTTCCAGAATGAAAAACATCACTAATGGCAATCTCATTTCTTGTATAAAAGACACATTTATGTCTCGTGAAATATTTGTCTCCACATTTCCAACATTTCCCTTCTTCTTTACTTTCAATATTAGTTGGTTTTTTTCCTTTATTACGCATTGGTGGGGGAATGTATTTACTTGAATTTTCCATGGATGTTCTACTTGATTTTCCCTTGGCATAACTAACTGCCTTCTCATTTTTACAACATTTTTCATCTTCTCTATTATGGATTACTGCAGAATTTTTTTTACAACATGCAGAAATTTTTTTATAACCGTTTGTGACTTCTGCACATGAATTCTCTAATTCACGTTTTTCTTTTTGGGATCTTCAATACGGCTAATATACGGTAAACAATGTTCCCGGCTCATATGATCACGCTCTATAGGCTTGTAAGACGATATTATGTGCCATGGCTCGTATAGCTTCGATATGTTCTAATAGCTTCAATCCTCATTATGATATCGTAGCAGGAAAATCATGAATTTGGTTTAGTAGGTAAAGCAGATTTGTAGATTTGTAGACTTAATAGCAAAAGCAGCTTAAATTATAAAAATACACAAGGTATTTATCATAATAAATATTTATTGATATGATATAAGACAAGATGACTCAATGATTACAATGAGGTCCTGCTTTTATACCTATACAGGTACCTTTCACGAATGGACATGTCTTTTAGACATGCCTTTTCATTAACCTAATGACTATTTTACATAATCCTAATTGATTAACTAGTAATTACATTTATTTGTATTTATTCGATTAATGACTATATTTATTACTTTAGTTATGAATTAGGTTCATAACATGTACACAAGCAAAATGGAAGAAACAATGAAGATTAGTGAAGAGTGTCAGAGAGATTAAAGTTTAAAGGTTAAGTCAAAAGCATGAAAGATTAAAATACTTAAACCATGCAGATTATAGATACAGACAGCATAGTGAAATTATGAAGGAAAAAAGTGAGATCAGGCCTTAACATAGTTTAATGATGAAATTAAAGGAAATATTAGGCTAAATCAGCCTCGAACACATCAACACAAAGCATTTATTCAATCAAAAATATCAACTAACTCCTTTTGGCCAATTCTTATCTGTAAATACAAACAAGCAGTTATTACACAAAAGAATATATTTTAAACTGTCAGAACAGTTATTGTAAAGATAGGGTAGAGCCTTAAAATTCAATCTTTTCCACCTATCTTTATCTCAGAAATTAAGACAAAGTTATTTAATGGAGAAGTAGCTGCAAATATTCTTACCTTATGCCCTGTGTGGCTTTCAAGGCTAGGAATGCATTTACTCTGTAATTAATAGCATTTTGAACCCTAGAAGAGTTTCACCTCCTCATTTGCAGCATAAATACTGCATCTGAACTCATTGTAAACGTTGGATTTTGATGACTAATGCTAGAATAATACATAGTCCTTTGAAGCTCTTGAAGAGAAATTGATGTCTTGGAACTCATGCATGATCTGATTTGCTTGTTGATGGAGAAGGATTGTTTGCAGGATCCATAGGCTTGGTTGATGGTGAAGTTTTCTTTTGTTTATGTTTTCTAGTTTTCCATTATGTCTTCCATCTTGCTGTGCTGCAGTAGGACAAAGAAATTAGGTTAAGAAATGTTTTCTAATGTTACCTTAAATTTGTTTGTCCTTCACTGCCTTAATGTTTTCTTCTGTTAAGATACATTAGAGAAATCATTTGTTGCTCTCTAACAAGTTCTTAGCTCATCCATTTCTTGAATAAATTAGATCAACTAGCATCAATTATGATTTATGGTTAGCCCTGCATATTGTTGCCACTGAAATATTCCGTTCTTGGAATCATCTCTTTAAAGCAGCTTTGTCTAGGTTTGTCAAAGAACTCTGTTTAAAATCATGCTCTTTTCCTTTAATTAGCTAAAATTGTTTTAAGGAAACCTTATAGCTGTAACTTTGGATGTTAGAGTTTTCTCTCTTTCTATGGTTATAGTTACTTGTGTATCTTAAATGTTTTTCTGCTCTAGATGATAAATGCTCTGAAAGTTGGATAAGTTTCTTATCTTTCTAAGTTTTTATCTGAATTTTTGTCTTGGTTAATTATCTGTTTTCAGTCTGAAATCAAATGGATTAGGTTCTGCTTATGCCTTTGATTCTCTTTCTGTTCTTATCAATTTTCTAACTCCCTTAGTTTACAAGTATATAAAGGATTCGGTTTCAACCCTTTATTAGTTTGTTGTTCTCAATTTTTATGTCCATTTCATAAATCCTTCATAACCTTAAAAGATCCACCAACCAAGTACACTTGCCCTGCAAATGCTCTTAAACACCATTAACGAACTTATCTGGACCTTTTTAGACTCCATTTCCCAATGACTTAAAAATATTCCATGTTTCCTATCTAAAATCTATCAAAGTATCATACCCAACCAAAAAAGAATCAAAATACCTTGCACTTAACATCTAGCCTAAAATCAACCCTAATCAATAAACAAGACATATCTTTGCACACATTGAGAGATCCCTCTCCGAATCCAGGAAGGCTAGGTCCTTGGATTCCAAAGCTTGGTTTGATGTTACCCTTGTCAATCTGTATCTCAATCAATCTAGCAAATTACGGGGAGCTAACAGGTTCTTCCTCCAAAGGAAAACTAGAACAAAGGGCCTCTTAGTGATGATGTCCGAAGAGACTTCAGGAGAAGGAAGCTTTGCTTCACATGCCAAGAACCATGGGTACCACAGCATCAGTGTGCTGCAGGGAAGGCATACTATATAGAGGTATTCTCTCATAGTGAGGAGGAGGAGGAAGAGGAGCCATAAGGAGATAACATCGCTGTGATAGCAGGGGAGGATCCATCACCACCAGGAGGTGGGAATGGGGCATTTGCTCCAGTTGGAGGGGCCCTTGCATATTTGCTGGGAGTACCCAAGTATCTGACTTTGAGAGTCCGAGGTACAATTCAGGATCAGAGAGTATCAGTGTTGATTGACAATGTGGCTACCCACGACTTTATTGATGCTCAGTTAGTACAGAGGAGAGCAATACCCACTGATGATTTTGAGGGATTTCAATTTTGGTCCCAAGAGCTAGAACCATGCAGTGTATGAAGTATGTTCCGGCATTGTCAGTAACCTTAGGGACATATACTTTGACTGATCACTTTTTTGTAGTCGACATTCCTGACACCAATGTGATATTGGGTGTGTAACTAAGTTGCAGGAAATGTAGGGTAGGGGTCCGTTTCCGCCCTGAAACAAAACGGAAACGCGTTTCCCCTTACCGTACGACATGGAAACTCATTTTTGTCCATACTGGGCCATTTCATGTGGGGGAAACGTGCCCAGTACGGACGGAAACACGTTTCTAGGCTGTACGAGTGCGTTTTTGGCATTTTAACTTTTTTTTGCTTTTTTTTGGGTTCTTGTGTTTTATTATTTTTTAATTGTGGAAAGTGTCTTTTGGATGCATCTAGATGGCTCTCTCAACTTATAAAAAGACTCGCTTCTAATGATCAAGCCTATGGCCCTAGTATTTATATGTGATTCATGGTTTTACTTAAATGTTTAACATTACCATGAAATGATTCGAGATGTTTGAGAGTTGTTCTGACCTCATTGGATTTCATATGGAGAAAGTAGAATTTTAGATCTCATTCAAAATCCAGTAGACTTATCAGTTTTTCAGGATTTCAGGATTGGGTAATTGCAATGTTTCAATCGAATTTTGTCATGTATTAGGGTATGGAACTCGTATTTAATCAAGAGCACCAATCCCTCTATGTACCTTGATGTTAGTGATATTGGTTGTCAAACTCCTCTATCATGACCCTACTAAAAATGTATCCATCACTCAAACAAAATCTTGACTTGACATGCTAATAGTCTTTATTGTACTTGCAGCCTCATAGTCTTTATTGTACTTGCAACCTCATATATATAATAAAGGTTGATTTTGAGATTTTGATATATAATAAAGACTGGTTTTGGATATTTTGATATTTCTATTTTTATTATGTGTCTGTTATCATTCATGAGTAAATGTCTTGTAACTTGTAATAGTTTATGCTTTGAATTTATCATGTATGTTTTATGATTTCACATAACATTTCTTAAATGTCCTAAATTCTAATATAAATATATATATATATATATATATTGCGTTTCCTCGTTTCCAAAATTTGGGGAGGTCGCGTTTTGTATCGCTTCCCATTTCGGAAACTCATTTTTCGTTTCCCCGTTTCGTGCAACCTAGGTATGTAGTGGTTGATTACATTGGGGAAAGTCACCACAGATTGGGAGACTTTGCAGATGGAATGGGTAGATAAGAATAGTGGTAAGCATCAGATGTTCAGGGGCATGCACACTTATCCACCTCAAATAACTTCCACACATAAGATGGAGCCTGATTTGCGTAGTGGGAGCAAGGACACATCAGTCCACTCAAATATGCAGTTGATTCTGAACCATGATGTTGTATTATTTGGAGGCATTCCACCAGGAAGGCCTCCAGACCGGGAGTTGGTTAAAGAGTTCTCACAGTAAGTTGCACCATTCATAGACCTGGCTGAGATGGGAGCCTTGGGTGAGTCATGCCAACGCAGAGAGTCTTTGGTAGGCTCAAGGAGGAGATGGATATTCTCCCTGTATCAGTATTACCAACTCTCACCAAGCATCTTGCGCTGAGAGGAGATGTTTCAAGAGTGGATGATGGAACAATCATGGTGCAAAGGGGCTACTCCATGGCCTTTGAGAGTCAGAAGATACTTAAACATAGGAAGGATTCTTCCATATATGGTTGTTGGCATTCATGCATACATTGGCCAAACTCAAGAAGTTGTGGATGGGCAGTAGCTTCCAAGTGAAGGCTAAACTCCATAAACTTCAACCCTTACTTGAGCAGAAGTAGCTACAAGGGAGGCAACAAAAGCAAGATAGCAGTATTTTGGCATGTGGCTTTGGCATTGAGCATGTCAAAGAGAGGAGCAGTAAAGTGACAGGTGCATTATCACAAAGGCTAGCATCACTGTCGTTGTTGGGTATAGATCCATATTGGGAGTCCCAACTATTGGTGGAGTATTCCAAGAATCACTTCACGTGTGAAGTGATTGATGGATAAGTGAAAAATGAGAGGTATAAAGTGATGGGTGTAGTCATCTATTACCATGATCGAATCTTCTTGACTAGAGACTCTAAGCCCAAGAAGAATATTCTACATGCAACACATGACTCACTCCTTTCTGGTCACCAAGATTTCATTGGGACCTTTCAGGCCATTGGGGAGAGATTCTCATGGGAGGGTCTCAAGGAGGATGTGCTCCAACATATCATGAGATGTATGGTTTGCTTGAAGAATGAGGAGGAAAACAACCACCCTACAAGGTTGTTACAACCACTTCCCTTTCCGGTAGAGAGATGGGAAAGTCATCTATGGACCTCTTCACCAACTTGCCAAAAGTACATGGCAAGGGCTATGTCTTTGTACTTATTGATCAACTAACAAAGTATTTTCATTCCTTTTCCATTCATTTACAGTGCATTTCTCCACAAGAAGGCAAGGCTCTCTTTAGACTTCATGGTCTTCTTGGAGCCACAATCAGTGATGGGGATGGCCACTTCCTAGGAGGCATTGGGGAGATGATATATTATTTGGGGTGTACTCAGTTGACACCAAACATCAGTTACTACCCCCAGGCAGATGACCAAACAGGGGCAACAAGCAAGTGGCTAGGAAGCTACTTCCCACACTGTGTTTTGGGGAAACAAGGAGTATAACTGTGTTGGTTCCACTTGGGGAACTATTATCACCCTCCGGTATTTCATATGGTAGTCAGTGTATCTCTAATTTTAATTCCCTATGTTGATGATGTTTTAGTCATTGTTGTTGGAATGGTTGGAGGAATGGCACATGGATTGGAGCTGCTCATTGGGGGTAAGAACTTTTTCATGTCCCATGCTTCAATGAGGACATTAGACAACATATATTTGCCACCATGGATCTCCTACTTCCTTATAATGTGAGCCATTTGATTTCATCATCAAAGGCTAACTTGGACACTTAGGAGGGGCAACTAAGGGGCAGATTGATTGGAGAACATCTGATTCAGTAGAGGATCTTATCAGATGTGGGTACCACTGGGGAAGGAGGGGAGACTTTGCAACATTCATCCTTGCAGTTGCTTGAGGACAAGCAACATTTGGGAGGGGAGGACTGCAATGTTCCTAATTAGCTTTCAGCTAGTTGGAATAGTAATTTTTGTTTTTGTCATTTAGATAGATGAATAAGAGGGTAGGGAGACCCATAAATCTCCTTAGTAGGAATAATACCACCTCTAATGTGAATGTGGATCATCTTATTAGCTGGATAAAGCACTCTTATATGTGAATAGAGGTCGAAGCATGTGGATGGGGTCAAGTTTGACCAAATCAACAATGCTGGCATGGAGGTAGAGGAGAGTTATTGACGGACAACACAATGTTAGTGGGAGGGAGTCTCCATGAGAGTAGCAACTTTAATGTGTGGGACCAAGGGTGAGAAGGCTCACAAAGCATATAAGGAAGGGGATGGCAGCCATAAAGGGCATTCTGAATGTTGTTTATGTCTTGGTATTTTATGATTTTTTGCATACTTCAGCTGTTTAGCGGAGTCTGCTGTGCTGTTTAGCACAAGGGTGTTTCCGAGCGGAAATCCCACCTCATCCTCGGGGGACTTCGAGTGCCCACTCAGGAGAGGTTCATTGAGTTGCATTTCCACCATCCGGCATCAGGCCAAGCTTCAGCCATTATCCACAACACAGTCTCCTTCAGGATTTGTGTTGTTTTGCAGGGCAATAGCAGTGGAGGATTGATAGATCTAGTCTCTGAGCTTGTTTTCCGGTGAGGGGAGCATCCCTTCATCTGAGAGGCTAGCATTGAGGGTCCTTGAGCATTATTTTGTCATCTGGCATCAGGCCAAGTTTCTGCCATCACCTATAGCGTAGTCTCCTTCAGAAACTGCGTTATTTTGCAGGGCAGTTGCAGTAGAGGGCTTAGTGCCCAAGTTTGAGAGTTAGATTTCCAGTGAGGGGAGCAACCCTTCATCTGGGAGATCTATTTTTTATGCAGAATTATGATCTACAGATAAATGAAATTCCCTAAGTGTGGTGCTATGCACTTAGAACAACACATGAAAGACTTTGCTATCACTTTATCTAACATAAATAGACACACAGAATGATAGAAGAACCTACTTGTGATCCAAAATCTTCTTCTACTCCTTCTGTCACTTTTGCTGTCGCCTTCAATCCAACTTAGATCGACAGATCGATTTCTGCAAGCATAAAGATAGAACAACAAAAAAATTGCAATTTACAGATGCCTACTTATATTAATCACTCAAATCATTAGATGTGGAATATATATATCATTCAAGAATCCATTGCATGAAAAATAGATACATAAACAGATACATATATGGGAAAATGTGTTGGAAATACTGAGAGGGGGGGTGAATCAATATTTCTTTTCAATTGTTAATTTTTGACACTTATATTCTTCACAATTAAAAACAGAGAGTTGTATAATAATATTATTATTAAGGATTAATAAGAACTTCAATCCTTTTTCAAATAATTGAGTACAATAGATGCGTGGGGTCACCAACCCTTCAATGAATCAAGCACCAACCTATTGCGAAGCACCAATTTGGACTTTGATGAGGCTCCGACCTCTAGGGCTTCGACCCTATATTCTCAAGGCACCAACCTTGTGTTTAGGGGATCCTACCCCAAGGACACCAATCCTTCAGACTTCTTTAGATGCGATGTACTTACATGAGTGTTTTCAATAAAGTTCCTCACTGTTCAATCAATCAGCTCCAAGACTGTGCTTGACTGTCCAATATATGTCTCCATCATTGACTGCATATGTCCTCACAGTAGGCTTGATGATGCCATCATAGAAAATGAATTACTGAACCTTCAAAGTGTTAAACTGAATGTTCTTCTTGGTGTTGTATCTATCTCCTCCACAAAAATGTCCTTCACATGTCAACCACAGTCACAAGTTTGAAGGTATAATGATATGAAACACCTTCTTTGCGCTGTAGCTATCTCCTCCACAAGACTGCAATACTGAGATTGTATGCGATTGTAATTACTGCACCAAGATTAAGTCCAATCAACCCACTATACTGAGACTCTTATGCCAAGGTCCGAAATCAGGTTTTAGGCCGAAATTCTGTGTTATTACAGTCACAGATTTGAGCTGTAATTGGCTACAGGACAGGGTCAATTACTGTCCTATATTCTTGCCTCAGGTTCGTACTTATAAATGACACAGATCTTATCCACCTGGTTCGAGCTTTAGTGCTGCAACAGGTCTTAAATTACAAGATCCGAGCCATAAAGAAGTCTTGTAGCTGATGCAATAGATTCAACCTTTTAACTCGAGTTTACAAACAGATCTGAGCCCTTCCTTGTCACATGTCCGAGGTTTTACAGATATGAGATATCACATATAATTTTCTTAACCTAAAACAACTCTCCTTTTTGTCCTCCCTTAGTTCACGAGATGTGAACTATATCTTATGCTATGAGATGTTTTTGACCAAACTGTTCTAACCAAACTAGAAGACTGAAACCCCTTTTTATATGAATTTGTCATACAAATGAAAAGACACAGCGTTTGGAAGTGAGGCCGACTAGCATCACTGGGCATAGGTCAGCTTGGGTAACATATATGATATTCTATCTTAAAAATTCAAGTTCTCTTAAACTATTTGGAGTTAGGAGGAAAGTGAGGGGTCATTAGAAAGCTAAAATTATGCTCTAGATGTTGGTGAAGGTGTCATAGAAAAATTCTGCCTCCAAGATAGAGAAAAATAATTCTTAATGTGTTTGGTCATTTATTTGTGCAGAAATGGAGGTAGGACAAAATGTCTTGGGATTCTTTATGGTTTGATTCTTCATCATGCCATAGTTATATATGTCTTCATGTAGTCTTCCATCATCGATCATCTAGTCCTTCAACAAGTATGTTCATTCATTCATCCTATTTCCATCAATGACAACTTGGATTAACAATCTCCCCCTTTGTCATTGGATGGCAATATTTTTCTTCTCTCCCCCTTTGACATTAATGGAAATGGGGTGCCAATGTGATCCCCCTTTCATGTTGTTCCTTCTGAGATGTTGCTTGATTTACTGTGATGCAAGAGCAATGACCCCCATCTTTTGGCGAAGATACTCAAATGCTATTCGTGGAAGGGGTTTTGTAAAGATATCTGCAATTTGCTCTTTTGTATGGACGTATTCCAACTTGATATTTTGTTCATCAAATTTTTCACGAAGAAAATGGTATTTGATTGTCATATGTTTGGTATTTGAGTGCATCACCAGATTTTTTGAAAGACTGATGGCACTAGTGTTGTCACAAAAAATAGCAATTGGTTGCTTAGTTTCTATGTTGAAATCCTTCAAGGCTTCCTTCATCCATAGAATTTGTGTACAACAATCAGCAACAACGATATATTATGCTTCAGCTATAGATAGAGATATACATGATTTATTTTTGCTGAGCCAAGATACAAGACAATATCCCATAAAGACTGCATTTCCACTGGTACCTTTTCGATCATCCACGCTTCTGGCCTAATCAGCATCAGAGTAAGCTATCACAATAAGAGTTGAACTCTTAGGATACCAAAGACCAAAATCAACTGTTCCTTTTAGATATCTGAGAATTCTCTTCACAACTGCTAGATGGGATTGTTTAGGACTTGACTGAAATCTTGCTGCCATTCCCACTGCTTGCATAATATCTAGTCTTGTAGCAGTTAAGTATAGGAGAGCTCCAATTATTGACCTGTAAAGAGTTACATCTATGAGAGGGGTATCATCATCTTTACTTAATTTACAGTCTGTGATCATTGGTGTGCTCATAGGTGCACAATCTTCCATCCCATATATTTTGAGCATGTCTTTAAGATAATTTGCTTGAGATATAAACATGCCTGCAGAGGTTTGAGATATTTTTAGCCCATGAAAATAAGACAACTCACCAATCATTGAAATTTCAAATGTTTTGTACATATTTAGAGAAAATTCATGGCTCATCTCATCATCATTGCTAGCAAAGATTAGATCATCAACGTATACAAGAGTGATCAGAAGTTTTTCCTTGTCCATCTTCATGTAGATATTGCTACCTGCTACTCCCTTTTTGAAACCTTCTTGTTGCAGTTAGTGATCCAACTTTGCATACCATGCTCTAGGGGCTTGTTTTAATCCATACAAAGCCTTTTTGAGCTTGCATACAAAGTCCTTCCCTTCGACAAGATCAAATCCTTTTGGTTGCTCCATGTAAACTTCTTCCTTGAGATCTCCATTCAGGAATGCTGATTTTACATCCATTTGATAAACCTTGAATCCTTTTGAGCAAGTAAATGCCAAAAACATTCTTATGGCTTCCAATCGAGCTACTGGTGCAAAGGTTTCTTCGTAGTCAATTCCTTCAATTTGTGAGTATCCCTTGCAGACAACTCTGGCTTTATTTCGGATGATTTGTCCATCCTCATTCATCTTGTTTTTGAATACCCATTTTGTTCCAATTATAGTTTTATATTTTGGGCAAGGTACTAGCTCCCAGGTCTCATTCTTTTCGATTTGAGACATTTCTTCTTCCATGGCCTTTATCCAATAAGGATCTTTACTTGCTTGAGAATTTTTTTAGGTTCTATTAAAGATAATAGAGTAACATCATCTTTTCTTGGAGTGTTTGTCATCCTTCTTCGAGTTTGAATTCCTTCATCTATATTCTTGATAACCTGTTCTTCCGGATGATGTTTTTGAATGAATTTGATCTTAGAAGGAGTTTGTGAAGGTTCACTTTGAGGTTCTCCATCCTCCTCTTCTTTTTTATATTCTTCTTCACTTTCTTCAAGGAAAGGCTCAACTTCATGATCTTCAATTTTATTTTCTGGAAGACCTTCATCAATCTTCACATAAATGCTTTCCACTATTTTCCGTAGACGATTGTTGTAACATTTGTAAGCTTTACTCCTTGTGGAATATCCAAGAAATATTCCTTTGTCAACTCTAGAATCAAATTTTTCTGGTGAGTCATCATTTACTTTTATGAAGCATTTGCTTCCAAAAATCCTGAAATATTTTCCTGAAGCAGGTCTTCCTTTCCATAATTCATAAGGAGACTTTTCATTATTTGGTCTTAATTGAGTTCGATTTAAGGTATAAACTGCTGTCCCAACTGCTTCTCTCCTAAATTTTGGTTGCAAATCAGCTGCTAGTAGCATTGTCCTTGCCATTACTTGAACGGTTCGATTCCTTGTTTCAAATACTCCATTTTTCTTGGGTGTCCTAGCAGCAGAGAGTTCTCTTTCGATTCCATGCTCTTTACAGATTCATCAAATTCTTTTGAGGTGAATTCTCCTCCTCTATCCGTTCTAAGACATTTAATCTTAGAGTCTTTCTCATTTGCAATGAGAGCTTTAAGATTCTTAAAACATTCAAATGCTTCAGATTTATATTTTATGAAATATACTCGCACAATTCTAGTATAATAATCAACAAATAGAGCAAAGTACCTTTCACCTTGAAGAGATGGAGTTGTAGTTGGCCCACATAAATCTGCATGAATGATTTCCAGAGGTTTTGATGTTGAGAACTCCTTAGTTTTGTGGCTAGTTCTGGTTTGCTTTCCATGTTGGCATGGGCCACATACAACTTGATTTGTCTTGAACATTTTTGGAATGTCCCTTACTGCATTAATTTTTCTGATGTTGACCAGGTTATCAAGACTTGTATGCCCCAATCGCTTGTGCCATAACCTACTTTCATATGTTTCACTTAAGTAACATTTATATCCTTGGATTTTACTGAGAATGTAAACATTATCTGGTGTTCTTTCTCCTTTCGCCACAAGTTCTCCTGAGGAAGAGTCTTTTATTTCACAATTTTTAGTACTAAAGACAACATTATGTCCTTGGTCACAAATTTGGCTAACACTTAAGAGATTGTGTTTGAGCCCTTCTACCAGCAAGGTATTTTGAGCCTTTCCTTGTCCATTGACAAGGGTAGCAGTTCCTTTTCCAGTGATTTTAGCGGATCCACTTCCAAAGGATACATTTCCATTTTTCTTGTTCAATGAGACAAACTTCTTTTGGTCACCTGTCATATGTCTTGAGAATCCACTATCCACGAACCAATGATTTTCTTCACTATGAGCACATAGAGCTAGGCCACATTTATCCGTGTTGAGACTTATGCTTTTAGCTTCCTCCCCTTTGAGAGGGCAATTTTGTTCATTATGATCATAATTTTTACATAATGAGCAAGACGGATCAAACTTAGCCAAAGGATCAAAGGAATTGCAAGTTTTTATTTGTCCTTTCTCTTTAGGACCACATAGTTTGTTTGTTTGATCTTTCAATCTCGGTGCTTCATTCTTATGAGCCTTGCAATGCTTAGCTTGATGCCCAAAGTTTTTACAATAGTAACAACACCCAAGAAAAATAGTTTGGTACCTGTTGCAATAGCCATAGCTTGAACCAACATTCTTCCTTGGAGTTTCTATTTCTTCAATTCTTGGTTTTGAGATGGGCCTTTGTTCCTAATGAGATGAATTTTCTTCTTTTGGATGGCAAGAGAGTATGTCGGCATAACTCCTTGCATTATTCTTTGTGCTTGATGATTCTCCTTTGAAACCATTTCCAGATTTGACATGTTGAGGTTTTTGAGTATTAAGAATGTTATCAAGTGCTTGAGAGCTTTTCCAACTCCTCTCGACTTGCTCTAATTCCTTTCTTAGAGATATTATTTCAGCTTCACGTTTGTCACAGATGTCATCCTTCTCTTTTAGCTTATTGTTCAAGAAGTCTTCTCTTCTTTTTGCTTCTACCTTTTCTAATTTGAGAGAAATTATCTTTTTCCGTAGATTCTCATTTTCTTCAATGGCACTCATTAGTAATTTATCCATGTTTCCTTCATCTTCCTGTTCTAAATCATCATCATTTGTAAATGCCATGAATAACACTTCTTTGCTTCCAACATAGTTACTTTCCTCATCTGATTCATCATCACTTTCTTTGTGATGAGGCATATTTCTAGTTGATTTCTTTTTTATGACTACAAATTCATCTTCATCAGACTCATCTTGTTTGGAGAAGAATTCTTCTTATTAAACCCTTTCTTTTTGTTCATCATCCTTTTAGAGTCCACTTAATCATCAATATCATGTTTAAAAGGAAATTTTGCAGTGTGATGGCCTATTCTTCCACACTTGAAACAAATAAGAGGGTACTTACCTTTTAGCTTATATCCCTTATTAATTCTTCGTACAGATTGAGCTAATTTGATTTCAGCATCAGAGACATCACTGTTGCTATTCCATCCTTTTCCTCTTTTTGTTGATTTTGAGGCTTTGAATATTGCTTCTTTGAAATTTGGACTTCCTTTCCTCATCTCATAGGCAATGAGAATTCCATGAAGTTCATCCATCTTCTAGGTCCTTCATTTCTTCTATGGCACTTACTTTGGAGTCAAATATGTCAGGAAGCAATCTCAGGATTTTTTGAACAATAGTGCTTTCTTCAATATTTTCTCCTAGCCCTTTAAGAGAGTTAACCACTTCAGCTACTTGGAGGAAGTATGATGCAATATATTCTTCATAATCCATTTTCAAACTCTCGAATTGTCTTCTATAGGTTTGAATCTTTGCCTTCTTAACTTTGGAGTCCCCATCATACAGGGAAACTAACTTATCCCATACTTCTTTGGTTGTGTCACAATTCATGAATTTCGTGAATTCAGAATCGGTAATTCCACCAGTGATGGAATTTAAAGCTTTGGCATTAAAAATGTAGGCTTTTATTTCTTCTGGATCAGTTGGAAGACCAGAGGGAGCTTTGTACCCATCCAAAATAGAGTGCCATACTTCAGGACCAAGAGACAATAGATAGTAGGACATCCTCTTTTTCCAAAAACCAAAATTTGTTCCATAAAAGATAGGCAGCTTCCCTATTGCTTCTATGTTATTCATTGTGCCTAAGAATCCTTCTTCTAGCTGTTAGGCTGATAATGAAGAATATGGCTCTGATACCAATTGTTGGAAATACTGAGAGGGGGGGTGAATCAATATTTCTTTTCAATTTTTAATTTTTTCCAGTTAGATTCTTCACAATTAAAAACAGAGAGGTGTATAATAATAATATTATCAAGGATTAATAAGAACTTCAATCTTTTTTCAAATAATTGAGTGCAATAGATGCGTGAGGGCACCAACTATTCAATGAATCAGGCACCAACCTGTTGCAAAGAACCAACTTGGACTTTGATGAAGCTCCGACCTCTAGGGATTCGACCTTATATTTTCAAGGCACCAACCTTGTGTTTAGGGGCTCCTACCCCAAGGACACCAATCCTTTAGACTTCTTTACATGTGATGTATTTACATGGGTGTTTTCAATAAATTTCTTCACTGTTCAATCAATCAGCTCCAAGACTGTGCTTGACTGTCCAATATATGTCTCCATCATTGAATGAATATGTCCTCACAGTAGGCTTGATGATGCCATCATAACAACTGAATTACTGAACCTTCAAAGTGTTAAACTGATTTTGTTCTTGGTGTTGTATCTATCTCCTCCACAAGAATGTCCTTCACATGTCAACCACAATCACAAGTCTGAAGGTATAATGATATGAGACACCTTCTTCGCGCTGTAGTTATCTCCTCCACAAGACTACAATACTGAGATGGTATGTGATTGCAATTTCTGCACCAAGATTAACTCCAATCAATCCACTGTACTGAGACTCTTATGCCAAGGTCCGAAATCAGGTTTTAGGCCGAAATTGTGTGTTATTATAGTCACAAATTTGAGCTGTAATTGGCTATAGGACAGGGTCAATTACAGTCCTATATTCTTGCCTCAGGTTCATACTTATAAATGACACAGTTCTTATCCACCAGGTCTGAGCTTTAGTGCTGCAACAGGTCTTAAATTACAAGATCCGAGCCATAAAGAAGTCTTGTAGCTGATGCAATAGATTCGACCTTTTAACTTGAGTTTACAAACATATATGAGCCCTTCCTTGTCACATATCCGATGTTTTACAAATATGAGATATCACATATAATTTTCTTAATCCAAAACAACTCTCCTTTTTGTCCTCCCTTAGTTCACGAGATGTGAACTATATCTTATGCTCTGAGTTGTTTTTGACCAAACGATTCTAATCAAACTAGAAGATCGAAACTCCTTTTTATACGAATTTGTCATACAAATGAAAAGACATAGCTTTTGGAAGTGAGGCCGACTAGCATAACTGGGCATAGGTCGGCTTGGTTAATAGATATGATATTCTATCTTAAAAATTCGAGTTCTCTTAAACTGTTTGGTGTTAGGAGGCAAGTGAGGGCTCATTAGAAAGCTAAAATTATGCTCTAGAGGATGGTGAAGGTCTCATAGAAAAATTATGCCTCCAAGATAGAGAAAAATAATTCTTAATGTGACTGGTCATTTATTTGTGCAAAAATGGAGGTAGGACAACATGTTTTGGGGATTCTTTATGGTTTGATTCTTCATCATGCCATAGTTATATATGTCTTCATGTAGTCTTCCATCATCTATCATCTTGTCCTTCAACAAGTATGTTCATTCATTCATCCTATTGTCATCAATGACAACTTGGATTAACAAAATGAACAACAATCTTTATTAAAGAGTAGAAAGAGGAGGTTACAACCAATGATCAATTTGATGCCACCAGATCCAGCTTCATCCTAGCCTCATCACATCCAACATCACACCAGCAGCATATCAGTACTTTCACTCTCTCAAATGAGAATCCAATAACATTTATTTACCAAAATTCTTCCTTCCCTAGCACTAGGATTTGTGCTCAATTTATAGGGAAACTGATGGTAGTTTCTCAATGAATGACTTTCTAAGAATAGGAAAGACATGTTCCCAAGTTCAAAGGTGTTAGATGGACACTTGGATTCGAAGTTTGACACATATGGACTCTTCTAGAATGCACTGGCCATGTGGAGATTCCCAGAACAATGAAAAATTTTCTCCCAGGTGATCAACGCACTCTTGAATGTCAGGAAGAGCATTGCAGTGCACCCTTGTATGGAGGAAGCTGCATATGCAACATAGTTAGTCCCTTTAGAGGCAGCGTTGGTGAGTTCATAAGTGATATAACATATACTTCAAACCTTGGAAATCTCACAATGGAAGACATGAATGATTTGTTATTCTCTTAGGGCATATAGCAATTGAAATGTAAGGGAATGGTAGATCCTATTTCATTGGTCTTGGGGATGATGTCCAGTTTGACTAGGTCATGGGGGATGATGCCCAAATTGACCTATAACAACTTCCCCCTAAACCATGAAGTCGAAATAATAACAATATTTTTTGAATGAGATGCTTTACGATGTGATGAGCTGGAATTGAAGCGGAGTGGCGATTTGCATCAATCTTAAAATACATTACTTCATGATATTTTCATCTTGATCATGAATTGCTGAGGGAGCAATTCCCATGTTCATCAAATAAACTATATAATAACATGTACATAGTGCAGAAAGTCGTCTACATTAGAATGTTGCCCAATACAGACATGCCTACAGATATAGGCTCATGTTTGGATGGCAATCTGTATGTAAGCTCACCGTACAGATGATGTGTACAACAATCCTGAAATCGTAGCCCGGATGGCTGAAACTAGATCCGGGGTCTTCTTATATCGTTCACTCGATCATTCGGGTACAAGTCTAGCCATGCGAATATATGATTTGTAGTCGAACATGGTAAGACATCGTTTGACTACCAACCAATGATGTGAGCTATTAAAAAACACGAGAAAACCGCCATTGATGTTAATGGCTCTCAAGGTATTGCAATACATTTCGTAAGGCGTGAATAGATGATTTGATGTCGAATGCTAAACAAAATCTTTCGGTCAAAATTCTGGAAGCGAGGATCTTGTCGATGCTGTAACAAGCCTCATGGTACTAGAAGATGATTTTTCTAAGTAAACTTCTTGGATGATGATTTGGTGTCGATAGGAAGCCACTTTATCGTGAAACGAGAGTTACTGATTTCAGAGACAAAATGTGACTTGATATAGCAATGTTCAGGGACGACTATCATGAAAATGAAGGTTTATGAGTATTGCAGAAGGATGAGTATTCACTGGATGACTTCTCTTGAACATATCAGCGACACTGAGATGAGTTGGTAGCATTGACCCAAAACCGAAGTGAAGGTATGATGAACCATAGGTATGTATGAACCGTCAAGAAGATTACCCAACCCAGACAATCACGACGATGGAGTGAAGTGTCATGTTCAAGAGCGACCTGCTACTGTAAAAGTTCTATTCACTTTCCCAAATTTTCCCCTATCATTTGTCGACCAGTACCTCTTTATTTTTTAACAAGCTTGAGGAGGATAATATATGCTTGATCTATAATTGAACCCTTTGGATGAATATGCATTGCTATTTAACAATTTAATGAGTCTAGCGATAAATGAAACTCGATTCTTTCCATGATCGATAAGCCCATCGCTATTTTATGTTTTAACGAGCCTAACGACAGAAACAACCTGGTCCTTTTTCATATTTAGAGAGTTTGAAAAAGAGGACAAAAAAAAACTCCATGAGTCCTTTTTCGTAAAATTGTCACTCAGATCCGAAAAAGTGTAAAATGATATCTGAGAAAACCTCCTAGCCATGTTCGACTAAGGTTTTATTTTTTCGTAAATAATCTATTTCAATCAGGAAAAGGGTTAAACTTATACTGAGTAGATGTCAATTCATTTACTTTTATGAGCTCAAAAAGACAAGTGCTCGACAATCTTTTCACATTATCGGAGTCTGAAAAGAGCTAAAAGAAGACTCTGGGAGTTCCTTTTTTGCCATTATCGAAGCTCGAAAAAGAGATAAAAGTGCGCTTCAAATCCTTTTTCGTTTTTATCAAGGCTTGAAAAATAAGGATAAAAGTATGCTTTGTGGTCAAATCATTCTTGAAATAAGTGTGCACGACTACTCTGCTATATTAGTTGTAAACTTGTTCAGAACAACATCAAATGGATTAAAAATACCAGTTTCATGATAAAAAATGAATAAAACCATAGTCACAACAATAAATATGATTTGCAAATAATCAAATGACTAATTAAAAGAGTTTTAATATTCATTTTTACCATTTGCATTTTGGAGCTCTGAACCTATTTTTGCCCCCGAACTTCAGCTGTTGATTGCGATCGATTCTGTGGACGATTTTCCTCGCTGTTTGATCCAGGTTGTTGACATAAACCACCCCTTTCCTTCAGTAGGCTTTTTGTTTCATTTCATTGCAATTTTTTATGGATTTGGGCCCCTTAGGGTAATTTTATTTTTCAAATAGGGCAACACACCCTTGAATGTCGAAAAGGTTCGTTGCAGTGCACTGGAATTGAAGGCCAAGTGCACTTGCAACGCACTGCCCCTTGACCAGGGGTGCGTTGGGCGCAATTCACATTTTTTTCTTTGCAGTGTGCCCAAATTTTGCCTGATTTTTTTGCGTGAAATGGGTCCTAATGGGTCTTATGATTGTGTTTTAGGGATTCAACGGACCAAAATGACAATTATTTGGAGGGAAAGAGAACATGAGGAACAAAACATGATTGCCTTAAATGATCTGGGTACTATAAGAGCCCTTAGAGATTGTGGGTTGCTGAAGTACTTTAGATTATCTGGTATGAGGAAACAGATGGAACTTTTGGAGTTCCTTGTTCGTGCATGGGATCCAACGATTGAGGCATTTCATATTGGGAACAAAGTGGTCCCAATTTTAGTGGAGGATATCTATTTTCTGACAAGCTTGTCGAGGAGAGGCCTACCCATTTCTCTCTTAGGGTTTGCTCTCGGAGGAGAGATGGTGAGAGACTATATATTGCAGTATTGCAATCCAGGGGCAGAGCCTAGCAAGAATGGGAAAATAAACATCCGTGATGTTTATGATTTTCCATTGAGAACCATCTTATTCAGAATCGCAAAGCTTGCTGGTACCGCTACACTACACGTAGCAAAGAGATCTTACATGCAGTATGCACAAGAGTGCATGGAACCAAAAATTTCAACTGGGCTGAAGTTGTACTCTCTCAAATGAAAGAAAAACTGAGCAAGGCAAAGGGAGGAAGGAAGAAAAATTTCAACTATGGTTTGATCTTCATTTCTTTTACCTTAGAGCAGATTCCACTGATGCAGCCTCAACATGTGATGCTGGGTATATCTAACCCTAGAGATCCAAGGATGCAAAGATGGCTAGAACTGATGGCTAGACATGCTGGTCAATCGACCATTGTGTTCTCGACTACATTCTCCGTCTGGTTCAGGCGACAAATTATCGCCATCTATGACTATGCATATGCAGGCGTCGACTTCCGAGGAGATCCAGATTTAGTTTTATGAGAAGGTGCTCAGTGGGGTGAAATTGGTAAGAATGTTTTGACCATGCTTTTTTATTTTTCTAAGGTTTATACATGCTTTTGTATTTTGATATTTTCCCAAGACTAAACTAAAGTTTTGATGTATACAGATGTGGGTCGAGTTCGACTAGTGGGAGAGCCAGAACATGGAGCGGATGAGCCATTAGAGAGGGCTATTGGGAGAGAAATCCTTTAGGATTTTGATATGGCTGAGGCTCTTGCTGAGCTTCAGCAACACATACAAGGGTTGACCTTCGGTATTCTGGATTTTTGGATCGAAGAGTTACCCATGCGACTGCAGTGCCATACTATTAGTGTTCCTAACCGCTGGATGCGGTTACTGCGTAGGATAGCTAGATCAGTAGCATGTTATCATGGGCACCACTAGTTTACTTTTGACATGTTTCATACATTTTGAGGTCAGATGACCAATGTGTCTTGGGTACAAATTTTGTATAAACCTATAACTATCTATCTATTTGATTTCAGCGTTTTTCTATGTTTATTGCACAATCCTATTCAATTATGTGAATGTATCTTTACATGTGTCAGAAATTTCTGTTTATAACATAATTCGCTAAAGAATCTGTTATTACCAAAATAGGTCCTGATAGACTGCTGGTCAGGCTACCTCAGTGTAACTATTCAAACCAAACTTTTAGTTGAGGCTTAGCCTCCTCAACCTGAGAGGGATCTCTCACTATGTTTAATATTTTGAATTAAAGATAAGATGGCTAACTCTAAGAATAAGTTGGATAAAAATGTATGACTGGTTGAGATAATGATCAATAAACATCTATTGGGCAATGAAGTCTAGGTATTTTCCCACAAAACATCAACATCAGCTTATCATGGAAGTTAGGGCATTTCAAAGTTCTTAAGTGTATCAGTGAAACAAAAACAGGGTGAACAACACATAGTTTACAAACATATGCAGGAAGTTAGAGCATTTTCCAATGAATTATAAGTAACATATGTTTATACCACTGCAAATAGATAGATACGGAAAGCCATAGTAAGATCACACATTAAAAAACTCTTTCTGAATCCTGAGTAGTAAGCCAACATTTGTATTATGATAAAAACACACAGTCTGCTATAGTAACATAGTCTGCTTGTTCATGAAAATTTCCAACCTTGAGGAATTCGACCTCATGTCTCTTATAGAATCATTACAACATTGGATTCTATGATCCATCTTCAGAGGAATTCGAATTCTATCTTAGATTGACACCTATTTACTCTAAAACTGAATATTAATTGCATGTGACAGTTAATTGTCTGTTCTAGAGTCCTAATACAATTAGGAGTAAAACTCCTTATTATGACTAAAACAACTTGATCTAGGAATTAAAGATTATATTTGACAGCTGCTCCTCCTTATCTTCAACCTTGATGGTGTCCATAACCTTGCTGTTACATTCTGTTAACTTATCCCTTATCTGTCCTGAAAACTAGGAACATGTTTCCTGCAATATAGCTTTAATCCTCATTTATGCTCCTTGAATCTTTTGGCTGACAAAAATGAACCTTTTAAGACAAGTGAAATGTGTTATCACTTTCATATAACCATGTCCAACCACCTGTGCAAAATTGAGTCTTTGAAAGACTGTGAAGGGATCTGATGTGTCTGCACTACAAAAATATCTGTTGTTTTCGTAGCGCAGTAACTAAGCATTTGTAACACATTTCTTAACATCAAATTTCCTTTGCTTCAATACCTGGAACTTCATTTGTGACCCATTTCCATCTTCTAGTAGCATCATAACTTCAAAAACTAGGTGTTTTACCTTTTGAAATCTTGACAAAATATTTAAAACTGCACCTACAACAGCTTTGTAGCATGCTACGAAACTGTTGTGTATCTCCATATTACACAGTTTCTTCATCACCTTTAAATCTTTAAAATATTTACAGTCTTTTAATGATGACTTTGATGCTAATAGACCTTGAAATCAGTATAAGTCAACTTTTCCGTGTTTTCAAAAGTGGTGTCTTTCCCAAAACAAAATTATATTAGGGATTTGTCAGTTATTGTCTTACTTTTGCTGCCGCTGACTTTCTTCAGAGTTTTCCAATTGGATTTCAAGATCTTCAATGTGCCTCTTCAACCTCCTGTTAGTAGCCCTTAAATTTACATTTATCCTCCTCACAAATTTAGCCTCTTTGATTTTAGGCAGAGTCCAGGTGAAAAACTGAGCTTCATTGCTGACTGTTTCAGGTTTTGAGACTCTTTCACGTTCCCACAGAGCTTTAATTCTGTCAAAATTTATCTTCTCCACCACATGTTTTCTTACTTTCTTCTCAAGCTTAGCAATTTGAAGATTAGCTAGTCTTAGTTTTTCTTTCATTCCTTCATAACTGCTCTTTTCTCTTTGAGTTTGGAAAACTCTGTTTCTGTCATCTTCAAGCATAGGTGATGAAAGGTCTATGGGTTCCTCATAAACATTTGAAACTTCTCCAGCTTTATCTAACTCCACATCCAGTCCTTGCAACTTTTTTGAATTCGTAGTTAGAGGCCTTCTGGGCTTGAACACAAACTCTGAAATTTCATCTTTAAAATCTAGCTTTTTGGAGGACTTGATCTTCTTAGATTTTCCTTCATTCAAATTTATAAAATCTGCCTGCACTAAAGGAGTTTCCTCAATATCAATAGCTTGTAAAATATCATTCAAACTACCCTTTAAACCTGGATCTTCTTCTGAAACCAATGTTTTTCCTTTTTCCCTTGCTATTTGTCTTCCAGTCAATCTTCTCTGGGCTGATTTGCTGGTTGACTGTTCCTGTACTGCTTCCTTACCTTTGGTTATCCTCTTTTGTGCAGGTTGAGGGGTTTCTTGAATCATAACTGGTGTTTTAGTCTCTGGCTCTTTCACTTGTTTTCTAGGCTTTAACTCGAAAAATCTCTTTGATCTTGTTTTTGCAGTGTCTGTGGTTTCTAATGGTGATTTTTCTTTGGTCCTAGGGCTAACACCTGTTCCATGTGTTTCCACCCCAAATCCACACAGAAACAAAAACGCAGACCATTCTCTATTCACCCTTTGAAGTTCATGAAAAACTATTAATTGAACAAGACCATGATGGAATAATGATGTTTCACATGCCTGAGTTTTAACCTGTACCTTATCTGCCATATTGGCCAAACTTCGAAATAGAAAGAAAGGTAATTCTAGAGAAATTATTCCAGTGGAATGCAATAAGAGCTTGAAATGGTAAGAATACACCTTATGGTATCTTCCTTCACAGGTGAAGTACCTTTGAATGTTGGAGAGTAGGTTAGCATATGTATCCTTGACATAACCTCTTGGCACTGTTTTGGTTAAATATGTGTCCACAAACTTTGGCTTCAAAAATATTTTACAAGGTTCCATTTCAAACCTGAAGTTCTTGAACCACCTTTCTTCTCCCCTTGGAATCTCTATCACTAAAGATATAATTTCAGGAGAAATTGGTAAGTTTAAACATCCAACCTTTGTATTTGAACCTGTGAAATTAATGGCAAATTCTTTTGTGACTTGATTATGACCTCCCTGTAGCTTTTCATAGAATCTCCAGCATCCTACTTTCTTGAAATCTTCTTCAACTGCTTTATCCTTGGTGAGAGTCTCTATGCCTTCAGGTTCTGTTTTCAAACAGTGGCCTGATCTGTGGTTTCTTTTTTCCTCTGTCACCTTTCACTCGGAATCCCTGTGGCTTTAGAAAACCTGTGATAAACTGGCTCGCTTGATTAAGGGTTCAGTCTCGCTTGATAACTGGTTCAGCCTTGCTTGAGAATTGGTTCAACCTCGCTTGAGAATTGAGAGAAGCTTTGGTTTATGCTTACCATAAGCTTGTCATTCGAAGAAAAACATGCAGTAAGTGTTTTTGCATGAGATAATATAACCAAGGACAACCATCCATTTTCAAATTTTTAAAATGACTGATGATAAATAACCCCTAACGAATCTCATGATGGTTATGAATCATGTGTGAGAAAGGATTCGTAGACTGACACCAACTCATGAAAATTTAACGGAATTTGATGGATTTGACAGTTAGACAGTATTGGTTACGAATCCCCGATTTCGTAGTGCGTGTAATGTATTTTTAGGGTTTTGTGCTACGAAAAGAGCAGTGTTTTCATAGCGCAAAAGCAGTTTTTAACACTGTCTGCGCTACAAAAACGTGGTTTTGTGGCTTATTCGAATTTTTTTTCAAAGTGACTAAACACATGATTTCCGAAACATGAAATGGGACCCTTAAAATGTGAAACAAAGTTGTTGGACCTTATTTGATGATGGAGATGAAACTCTAACCTCATGATTTAGACTCTAAAAACATAAAAATGACTAAACGCCTATTCTAAGACCATGACTTAGGAACAAATACAAACTGTCCAAGTTTGGAAAACTTTTATAGTGATAACAGAATCAGTTAATGTGTTCAAGTTTTTCGAAATGTGTTGATATTGAATGAAATCAAAATGTCTTTCCAAAACTCGAACTCTTAGGAACATATGATGTAGTGTTGGATTTCTGACAGTATAAACATTAGTAAGTTGCAGTACTTCAAGTTGTGAGTCAAACCTAATGATGATGCAGTTAATACCAAATGAAATGGCATCAGAGAGAAGTTCGATTAACACACTATACTCAGCGATATTGTTTGTAGATCGACCGATACAAATCCCTTGAAAACTCACTAACTTGTCGTTCGGAGCGAAAATGGCCCACGCTGCAAAGGAAAGATTCTGCGTACTGTGACTAGCGCCATCAACATACCCAACGAATGGTTCCAAAGATTCAGACATCTGCGATGAAATGTAAAACGGATTACTAACTTCAAAAAACTCTAGAAAAACAGACTACGACAGTAAATGCAAATCAACAACATCTACACTCATGGTTAAGCATAGTAATGTTTTAGAAAAACCCATTTTGGGGCTGCGCCAATGGAATTCCATCGTAATATACCAACTCGTAGGCACCCTTAGAAAGAACTCTTTTGACAATATAAGGGCCATGCTATAACGACTCAAATTTCCCTGTATCTATTACATCAGCTTCCTGATCATAAAGAAGGACTAGGTCACCCTCTGAGAAAATGTGAGGCTGGACATGCTTGTCGTATTGCGCCTTTATACATCTCTTATGCGTTTCGTTGGCCAATTGGGTTTCACGACGTGTTGCATCAAGATGGATGAGGTTAAAAAGATGCGCTTCTTCAGCAGAGGTGTCAGGTAATAATTTGATTGCGAGTTTTAACGACAAATTTTCACATTGGATTGGTAAGATAGCTTCCAGACCATATACCAATTGAAAGGGGGTAAATCTGGTTGCGTTTCTCACCAAGGTTCAGTACGCCCACAAAGCTGAGTACATGATTAAATGCCAATTTCGTTTATGAACTCCTGTCATTCATTGAAGCATTCATTTAAAAATCTTGTTAATAGCCTCAAGTTGTCCATTTGATTGTGGATAATAAGGAGTGTAAATATCATGGGACAGTCTTAATTTGGCAGTCAACTCATTCATCATATGATTGTGAAAATGCGAACCATGATTTGTGACTATAGCCTGTGGGACCCCAAACCGTAAAATGACATGATTAAAGAAAAACAATGCAGCTGTTTGTCTTGTGTTGTTGAATGTAGGGATCGCTTTGACCCACTTGGTAAAGTAGTCTATTGCAAGAATAATATAACCATGCCCCTTGGACGAACAAGGGTTACAGGTCATGAAGTCAATGCCCCATTTTGAAAATGGTCCCACAGAGACAACAAGATGCATTGGCGCTGGCAGTTTGCGGATTTTACGATCAAATATCTGGCACGGATGACAACTTCTGACCGCGAGGATGCATTCACGAAATATGTTAGGCCAAAAGTAACCGACGCGGAGTATCTTTTGCGCGGTAGCGTATCCAGACATGTGTCCACCACAAGCCCCAACATTACAATTATTTAAAACCTTTTCGGCCTCCTCAATAGTGAGGCACCTTCTTAAAATTGTATCGACACCATGACGTTAAAGTGTATCGCCGAAAATAAGATAATATTTGGCTTGGTATCGAATACGTCACTGGTCAGAGCGAGAGGTATCAGGTCGAAAAGTCTGGTTCTGGAGATAAATGATAAAATCCCCATACCAAGGATTAGATGATCCGATCAGAAACAGAGACTCATCAGGAATAGATGGTTCCGATGTAGTAGTAGTATTATCAGAGGGAAGGTCACAGAGAAGCTCAGCCAAAACTAAAGACTTCTTTGACTTGGATTTGATGAATTCCAAATCAAATTCCTGCAAAATGACAATCCATTTTGAATACTTTCCCCCTAGAAATTGACGTGATAAAATGTAAGTCATGGGTTTTCAATCCAAAATGACAATGGTCCTCCGGAACAAGATAAAGTGGCGAAAACTGTGTTAGTTTCCCGTGATTTGGTTGATTGGCAAGCCAAGTGACAGGGTAACATCAAACCAATCTTTGGAGCCCAAGGACCTAGCCTTCCTGGACTCAGAGAGGGCTCTTTCTATTTGTGTAAGGGATATCTATGTGTTTGCTTCTTGTGTTTCTGATTTTAGGCTAGTTATGAAGTAGGTTTTTGGTTTTGTTTTTAGGTTTGTGAGGGATGAACTGATCAAAGACTAAGATAGATAAGAAGATTGTCAGATTAACTAGGCTATGGGATCGAAAAGGTCAAGAAAGCTCCAGATGGTAATACAAGGTATGTTGAAGGGCCGATTTGATCAAGGTAAAATGGATCTTTGGGTAAAATGGAGTGGGATGGATACTAAGTTTGTGAAGAACAAAGGCTTTCAAACATAAATAGTTCAATAGCTGACATAAACATGGTAGGGCTAACCATTAATCATGAGAAATGTAACTATAAACTGATAAAAGCACAGGAATAAACATTCAAGCAATACATAGAGATATATGACTCTCTAACTTTAGGAAATTGCTATCAGACTTTGGAGAAAGAAAATTAAGACAAACAAATAACTCAAAGCACTATGAGGAAATGCCTAAGCATAGTATTTCAAGCTATCGGGCACTCTAAAGTAAGATTGCATAGTTTTAGGCAAAGGGCAAGATCAGTACAAGACCTCCTTGGTTCAACAAATGACAATCAAACGATCAAAAAAAGGTTCCAGAGGTGGAGCTATGACTAGCCATGAGTAAGCAGGGCATACCGTGAATCATACTTAGCATGCATAAAACCATAAATGAAACAAGCAAACAATTTCTTCAGTTATCAAAGAGCAATCAAGGATTCTTTGATATGATTAAGAAGGAAGAAAACATAGAAGCTATAAAGAAACAGGAAATTTGAGGTGCCTCCAAGGGCATGTCTCAAATCTATTCTCTACTGTCTTATAGCAAGCAAGAGCATGAAATATGAATGAAAACTAAGAAAACATAACAGAGAGGGACACTATACCATTTTACCAAGTCAAGGAATCCAACAATAGTCCTCTTTTATCATCCAAAAACATTCAGGAAACTATCCTATGCATGAGACAAGTTTTTCTTCCAAACTTGTATAACCATATATTGCTCTATATCATCAAGTTCAGCCTTTTTTACAATGAAGTCTCTTGGAATATATAGGCCAAGATGAGGGAAAACCTCCTAGTGCAACTTGCAATCTTATTGGCCCAACAAAAATATCTGATTTTGTCTTTGAGGCTTTGCAAAGCCCA